>APFE030426239.1:111316-152221 GCA_000404065.3 Pinus taeda | reverse complement strand
TGAAGGGGTTGAGATGGATGATGTAGATGAGAGAGTTTCACCGTCAGAGTGCAGTGATGTTTTCCTTGCTCTTTTTCTAGCGGGAAGAGGGAGTTCGGTTGGCTGGATGCCAAATTTTCCACTCTTTAACCTGGTCAGGGGATGAGCGAGATTGTATTTCGAAGTCATGCTGCTTTGAGATTTATCAGACCCTATTGAAAAAATAGAAAATCCCTGGAGTTTATGAATGAGATTTTGAACTTCAGGGGATTCGATGGTAGGCTGGTTTGAAATTTTAGAGTATGTAGCAGCGGTTATTATTCGACCGACTTGGGATTCTGATTTTAAATTTTCTAAGGAAGTCGGAGGAGTTGATGAGGGTGATTTACTCTCAGAATGGTATTTAGATTTTGATTTAGGTGCCATTCATAGTCAGGCCCTTCTTCTAGCGCCAAATATGTTGAACCCCGAAAATCGGGTCGACAACAAGGGGGATACCCACCCGGTCCGGACCTTGGTTGGCAGCTCCTTATCCGTTTGGTATAGCGGGTCCGACTGGGGGTGACGGGACCAGTTTCCCGACCTTGGGTGCGTGTGTGTGTGTGGAGAGCTTGAACTATGCTAACCTAATGAAAATTCAAAGTAAATCTAATTTAGACTCTTTAAACTAACTCTATGCTATTGTAACCTAATAAGAAACAATACACCTAATCTACACTAACCCGGGGTGTATTCCTTGCTATTATGCGATCTAAAAAGATTTCGAATAATAACTGGTACTAAAGATCATTGAGCTATCATAATAATAGAAATCATTAAAGATAAACTATTTTGCATAAGAAGTTAGGCAAAATAGTTATGAGAAGCATATCGCATAATAAGTTACTTATATGTCAGATACAAAAAAGACGGCTCCACCGTACAAAAGTTCCAAATGGTAACCCATACATTCGTACAATGACATATAAACAACTGAAACTATAAATCACTTAAAGAACATAAGCAGAAATACTCAAGAGATAAAAGTACCATTTATGACTGGTTCCACTCACAAGCTTCAAGCAACAATGATTTATCTCTCCTTGTTCTAACATCCACTAAGAGTACAGAAGTGCAACATCAATAGCAGATATCAAAAATGCAAGTAAAGATAAATTCCGATCCATCTATTCATCAAAACCTCCTCTGAGGGTGCAGAAGTGCATGTTCTGAGGATAAGTTTTTGACAAATCTACGGACCCCTCTCTAAATGCATGAGAAGGGTTTAAATACTGCTAACTAATTAACTTGATTACATAAATTTGGGATCCGGTTTTCAAATGACTGTCCCTTTGATAAAGCAAATTATTTCTAAAATTAAATCTAACTTTGAACTATTTCTGTCTTTGCTCCTTTAGCGCTGTGAGTGTGCAGCATTCGACCGAGAGGGGTCGGTTGGTTGCCTTTCCCTTTGTGCGTGTTACAAAAATAGGAGTAACAAGGGTCGGCACCAGCTCTTCGATAAACTATCAGATATTTTAAGAGAATCTCCCGCCGACTGAATGTATACTTGGTAATAACTCGAATTTTTCTCGAACTAGACCTGCTTTTGCTATTTTGGTTTTCTGTCTTTGTTAATAACTTGATGAGTCAGAAGACTTTGCTTCCCGAGCAATTCTCTGGATTGGAAACTGCATTTGCTCTTCATTCCGGGATTTTCTGTCGTGCAAGCTTCAGGTATCTTTGTAGTCATGCTGCTTTTGTGTGCCTTTAACTCTGAGCTTCAGATGGCCTATCGTATGTGGTTCCCGCTTCTGAAGAAGCCTCTTCTGTGGCCTCTAAACATCGACGCTTTCCTCTTTTCCTTAGATGTTTCCTGCACAAGAAAAATTACTCCATTTTATCTCCTGTTTTATAGTTGCGTGAAGGAAAAGAATAAATGAAAAATAAAGTTTGATATGAAAGCTTCAGATGTTGCGTGTGTATAATCATGACATTCAAAGTGAACTTACTCTTCGAAAAACGAAAAGCGGTCATTCGTATGATCATTAAGTTCTTTTTACATGTGTGCGCCTAACTCTAATTAAAGGACAGCTTTCCTTTGAATGTTGTGTTGAGCAAGATCTCGTGCTTCGTCGCAGATCGCATATTAGTATTACAGCACTGTGATACCGCGATATCGGATCATCGCAGATCGCAGATTGTGGATTAGAGATCGCAAATCGCACATTGCGGATATTAGTCATTGCATCTTACTCTATGCGGCTGCTGCGATATGCGACGTCGCACATCGGTCGTCAGGGATTTCTTAAGTCTCTCTTGTTAAGAGCACTCGTGATAAATGCGATGTGATGAGTTTAGCGTCGCTTTTTTGTGGTTTGACAAGCTTAGAACAAGAAGTGTTTCCTTTGCTTTGCTGCGATAAGATTCTAGGGAAAAACAAAAATATTCAAGGGGAATTTTGATGAATTTTTACTAAGGGTCCCCCATTTGCTCGGGGTTGTTGCTAACACCGAACAAAAGGGGGGTTGTTGGTGACCACAACAGTTAGTTGATTTTCATGGTCATTATCCTATTCTATAACATTATAAACTAGCCACCATTGTGTCTTGTTTTCTCAAAGAATATTTAATATAGGGGATTGCATCTTGTCTTAATTCACAACTTTTTTTAGTGGTTGTATTCTCGATATCGGGGGTTTGTTGGGGAGAGGTGTTATGTCTCTCCCTTTGATCCCTATTTGAAGGCCCCCCATTATCACACCATCTCATGCATCAGTGTTAGGCAGTTCCCTTTGACCCCTTCCACTTCATTGACTCATCACAAGTCTCCCCTTGATTACTTAAGCCCAAAGTGGTTTACCTAAAAAGTATAAAATATTTACCTAAAAAATGAGACTTCAATGCTTAGTGATATACATTAATCAAGACCATAATATTTACTCAAAACAAATTATTTTCAATGAAATTTTTATAGGTATTTGAAGAATGACTAAGTGGGAGAGGATTAACAAGTTGGAAGTCGAAGACCCATAAGATATGATTCGATTTTCATAAAAAGACTTAACATGGATAGAGGTTGATGGGGACAAACTTGCAAATATTCCATATTGTTGGCTTGATGATTTTATAAGAGGAGAGGAATCGAGTGAATGTGCACCCACACAATTTATTCTTCAATCTCATCAATGTAAAAAATAGAGGATATCAAACACATATTTTTCAACATATCTGGAGTACACTACGTGAGTCTTTATATATTTTTTCAATATGCATAAATGTTATATTTATTTTTTTGTAATTTTTTACATATAGTTATTTGTGTACATATGTTTTGGGGTCGAAAAACATAATTATGAGTGCATCCTCAGATCAAAAGAAAATGCAAACTAACATGAAAGTATTAAAGTTGGTTGCCAATGTCACTTCATTTTGCAACGACTTCAACTTAGACCAAAAGATGTTGTAATAATATATACTACATGTAGGAATATTTATAAATCCAAAGTTGTTTATGATGGAAAAGATCCAATATGTAGGTCTATGTGATTCAATTATGCACCACATTTAACAAGGGATATGTGATCTATTGTCCAACATTTAATCCAAAGAAGTTTTAATGTTACAATGATATGGGACAAGTTCATCTCTGATGTGAAGTATGTATTCAGTGGGTTATACACAGGGATATCTCAAGATACATACATGACAATACAAGATATATTAAACATTTACAATGATAACATAAGGATAGAGTATGCTAAAGATCAAAGTGATCCAAATAGTGTAGAATGTTGGTATAAGGAATGCCCTAAGAGATTTTTCTTCTTCCAGAAACAAGATCTGATTGAAAACATCCCTATTATCATAGACATACAAAAAAAGTATATGTGTTCAATGATGCTAAAATATTCTCACAATATATAATCTCAATGGATTCAACATTTAATACAAATAAGTATGGGGTGAGTACAAATTTATCCTAAATCTGATTCATTTATTCAACCTCATTTTAATGCATGTATCTTATATAAATATAATTATGTACATTGGTTGTAATGTAGTATCAACTTTACACCTTAACATTTTTCGATGAACATCACAATGGGGTTCCAGTATCTTGGGTGATATCATCACACAATATTATAGCTGATATTTCTAAATGGATGTCAACTCTTTTTGACATTGGGAAGAAAGAGTGACCAGATTAACATGTTCAAGCCTTCATCACAGATGATGCTACTGCTGAAATTGAAGTGTTAAGGTGATGTATTTATTTTTTAATAAGAGACATAAAAATATTGTTAATGCATATTCTCTCTAAAAATTATGTTATTCCAGGTCTTCAATCAAGTGTACAATGTTATTATGTGTGTGGCATGTTCATCGTGCATGGTTGAATAATGTTGGAAATAAATTCCAAGGGAAAACCAAATCCATATTTTTCGTGCTTTAGGAGAAATCATGCACACATGTGAAGATGATGGATATGTAAAAAAGGTAGTTGAAAGGTTCTTTTAAGGATTTAGTGACTATAAAAAGTTTTTGGAATATATTAAAACAACTTGGTTAGCCAACAAAAAAATATGTAAGTTTCTTGTAGGTGGATTTAATGACTCTATTTTGCATGTCATATGTATAGTTATTAATGCATAACTAATAAATCTCTTTCTACATATATGTGGGAAAAATCATACACAAATTTTCCACATTCCAATCAATATACAAACAATGCAATTGAATCTTACCATCGGTATATCAAGGAAAGGTACCTAAGTGAGAATAACAATGCATGTCATATATAGGTTGATTGGTTAATTTATGTGTTGTTGACAAAGGTTGTATTATATTACAATCATATGTAATGTTTAAAAGAAGTTGGTTTTGTACGACCCAGAAAAATCGGGAAACAATTGAATTCATCCAATTGTAGAGCTAACCAAATCCCAAATCAAGATTGTGTGCCTGATGAAAAGAGTAATAATTATTATTGGGTTTGTAGCCAAAATAAGGATACTTATGACATTTGGTACAATGTCATATATAAAGGTTCCAATCTACACTTTTGTAATTGCAATTAAGCCCTAAATGTAAATATCTGTAAACATGTATTGAAAGTTAAGATGTTGGTGAGTAACACTATTTTGGGTGAAAATTTACTACCTAATGTCATTAATCATACTATAAAAATGCCTTGAAATTTATTTGATTTGAATGAAACACCTATATTCGGCCCAGAAATCCAAATAGAGCTTCTACCATGCTTTTATTCTCCTCCCAATTTGAATTATCATAATGAAACAAGCATTGATGATCTATAGAACTTTTCATATAATGTTGAATCAACCAATGCATGACTAGATAGTGTGTTCTCTGAAGATGATGAGATGAAACATGTTAACTCATCAACTCATGAAAAATTGAGATCCATAATATCTACAAATTTGGAACAAATAGATGCATTGAAAAACCTGATAGACAAAGCATGTAAGGAATAAAACAAAATGTTTTTCAATACTATAACTCCATCCAAGATTTCTACCAAGGGAAAACACAGTTTCTTGATCCTAATCAATAAGAAAAGGTGATGTGGTCACAAGTCGAAATCAAGAAAAGATAAACTACAATTTCAAAGGGTTGAACTTGTTCATGCAAAGAAAAATGCATGGATGAATGATTAGAGTTATCTTTTAAAAAACAAAGAATGTGGACCACATGCCTGAGTTAGTGCAACATTCTATTATAAATAAAATTGGTATGGAAATTTGATACTATGCATTGTTTTATATGAAATGTGATATATCATCATTTTCAATGCATTTTCATAACTATATGAACTTTTTTTATTGTTACAGTTGAGGGACCCACATCACACAACATTCCAACTTTTCAAATTTGATTATTTGATGAGCATGTTACTAAAAAGGTATTTAGCATTGGGAACATTTCTCTAGTGATTAACATCCCAATTTCCTCCCCGAAGGTACTTCCCCCTCTTGTACAACCAATGGGCATGTATCGTCACCCACACCCACCACCTTTTTCCTTCATAAATTCTTTCATGCCTATAACCACCTCTCCAAAACACTTTGAATGCTCACCCCTACCCATTATTCATCCACCATTTTCATAGTTTTAATCATCCACCCTTAACCTTCCAATTCCCCCCCCCCCCCCCCCAAGGGTGATCCACCGCCCTACGATGATTCTCACTGTCATATAACCTGTGGGGGTGTATCATCGCTCACACCCACTACCTTTTTCTTATTTCGCTTCCACCATGCCTTTATCCATCCCCCTAGAACCATGCATATATACATCACCAAGTGCTCCACATCTACCTAGGAAGAGAAGTATTCTACATTGTCTTAGATTTTCACAATGAAAAGGCGTATTTCATCAAAATCTCATCATGAATTAATGAAATTGATTCTATGCATTTTGTTTTTTACAACTAATTGATTAATGTAACTTTTGCAAAAAGATCAATTTGGAAATGCACTTGGGAGTGCCAAGAGGGGCAAAGGTGACTTATAAACCCATATTCTAGATCAATCATGGTGTAATTTTTCAATTATGTCATTTATGGGCATGATATTCCATTATCTATGTTGGGAATGAAGTTCCATTTTGTAAAAAAGAAAAATGTATAGCTGGACCAATTTTGAAAGCAAATACATGAATTTGGATTTGTGTATATGACGTCTTCATTGAATTTTAAATTCATGATGTGGATTTTATGTTATATTTTATCAGCGTTATATTAATTTTGATGAATGTAGTTATAATGAATTTGTTTTTTTATTTACAAATTGTCAAGTTTGCAAGTTAACTTACTTTTATATTTATATCTTACTTGATGTTGCATGCATGAACGAAAATATCATTACCATGGAAATTTTCTTAGTTATAATAATAGATGTATCATGTACATGAAGAGAGCATATATCATGTACACAAAATTGATGTAGATGTATCATGTACATGAAATTAATTCTATGCATTTTGTTTTTTACAGCTAATTGATTAATGTAATTTTTGTAGCAGTATCAATTTGGAAATGCACTTGGGAGTGCCATGAGGGGTGAGGGTGACTTTTAGACCCATATTCTAGATCAATCATGATGGCATTTTTCCATTATTTAATTTATGGGCATGAGCTTCCATTATCTATGTTAGGAACAAAGTTCCAATTTGTAAAAAAGAAAAATGTATAGATGGACCAATTTTGAATACAAATACATGAATTTGGACTTGTGTATATGACGTCTTCATTGAATTATAAATTCATGATGTGGATTTGATGTTATATTCTATCATTGTTACATTACTTTTGATGAATGTAGTTAGAATGGATTTATTTATTTTTATTTACAAATTATCAAGTTTGCAAGTTAAGTTACTTTTATATTTATATCTTACTCAATGTTTCATGCATGCATGAACATATCATTACCATGAAACTTTGCTTAGTTATAATAATAGATGTATCATGTACATTAAGAGAGCATATATCATGTACATGAAATTGAGGCTGATGTATGGGCATGAGCTTCCATTATTTATGTTGGGAATGAACATCCATTATTTATGGGTGTGAGATTATACACAAAAAGTATGTATGGTGAGAATACAAGTGTCTAATAATTTTTTGAGACATGTGGGAATAAGAGCACAAAAAATATGTAGTGTGAGAATACAGATAATAAATATGCATAGTGAGAGTGCACCAAAGAAAATGTACACTAGTAAAAGGACGAAACATGCATGGTAAGTGTGGTAGAAATTGCAATATTGGGACTTTGTCTTAATGTATAACAAAAATTAAAAATTAATATCACTCTACCTTAAATCAAATGTATAAAAAAAATTGTGATATTGAGTTTTTACAAGTTGAATTTTAATATGACAATTTTGTTTAGGTGATAAGTTACCTCTATAAGCTTCACAAAAATTAATAAGTTTGAAATTGACATGTTATATTTACTTACATGTTATATACTTACCGAAGCTGAGTATATATGGAGGTTGAAGTTGTGCACAACTTTTGTATATGCGCATATATAGAAGTTGTGTATATATGGAAGTTGTGCAGATTTTTCGTATATGCGCATATCTTCTATATATGTGCAACTTCTATATATGAAAATATACATAAGATGAGCATATATAGTTGGGAACAACCGTAATATGCAAACACACTAGCCTCTATATATTCACAACTTTCATATATGTGCATATCTTTCGTATATGCGCAACTTTCATATATGTGCATATCTTTCGTATATGCGCAACTTTCATATATGTGCATATCTTTTGTATATGCGCAACTTTCATATATGCACATATTCTGTATATGTACATATCTTTCATATATGTGCATATATAGAATATATGCACATATACGGAAGAAGTGCATATACGAAAGATATGTACATATACGAAAAAAGCGCATATATGAAATATATGCACATATGCGGAAGTTGCGCATATACAGAATTTGTGTATATATGGACATCCGCATATCTTCTTTATATGCGCACACCTCTTGTGCATGTTCAACTTCTGTGTATATGCATATACAACAACCTCCATATGTGCATATCTTTTGTGCCTATATTAAAGAAGGGCATATACGGGAGAAGCATATATATGGAAAACATGCGCATATAGGGAAGTTATGCATATATGAAAGACATATGCATATACGAACCCTGCACATATATAGAGACTGAAGCTCTGTACAACTTTTGTATATGCATGTATCTTGTGTATATGCACATATCTTCCGTATAAGCACAACTTATGTATATGCATATACAAAAAAATTGTGCACATATGGAAGATATGTGAATATATGGAAGTTGCATATATATGGAGGTTGAAGTTGTACATGGGTATGTGCATATACAAAAGATATATGCATGTACAAAATATATGTCCATAAATAGAAGTCGCACAACTTTTATATATGCATCTTTTGTATCACATATCTTACATATATGCACAACTTTTGTATATGTGCATATCTTATATATATGCACCTATACGGAAGAAGAGCATATACAAAAGATATGTGCATATACAGAAGAAACAAATATACGTAAGATACTCACATATTATATGGAAATTGTGCTTATATAAAATACATGCACATATACGAAAAATGTGCATATGTAACTCATATCTTCTTGTTGAAATAACAAGAAATGATAAAAATAGAATCCAGAATATTCCAATTTTAATTTGTGCTTGAATTAAAATTGTGAATTATAATTCGAATTTAGTCTCACCAGCTACTTGAAAATAATTAATTAATTCATTATGGATTAATTAGTTGGAGAAATTCAAGTTAGAATTCTTTCTGAAGTCATGCAAGAGTTATCCCTTAAATTAAGGAGATAAGTTTGAGTTATATTTGAGTTGTAATTAGTTAACTCAGTTTACTGAATTAAGTCCAATTAAATTAGTTCCAAACTGTTGAGCAACTAATTGTGAGTTATCAGTCAGTTGATGCATGCATGCACTCAACAAGTGTACACCAGTTAACTAAAGATTCTCTCATTAGAAACTCATGCATGTATATTCTGAGAAAGACCCAATTGAGATTAAAGTCAAGGATAGTGTACTATCAGTTGCATGTTTTCTCCTATAAAGGAAACTCATGCATGCAGTCAAGGGAAGGTTCCTTGAGGATTGCATAGTTTTACAGGGTGTGAGATCAGTGTGAGAGATCAGTGTTACACTTGGTAATAGGAGGATCACTCAGAAGAAACTACACAAGGAAATAGGAGCTTGGAGGGTAGAGAGGAAGGCTTGTGAGAAGCCAGGTTTTCCTGTGAGCATCCATGAGGATTGTACTGACAGTTGGCTATCTGTGAGAGCTAAGGCTTTGTATAGTATCTATGTATTTCCACCCTGTATGATAATACACATAGTGGGGTTTTTAGTTGAGGCTTTCCCCTATGTATTTTCTGTGTTTCATGTGCATTGATTCTTCTTCTTCTTCTTATATTTGTTCAACTCAATCTTGCTCAATCTTTAAGCTTCCACAATTTCCTTGATAGTAGAAGTAGATTATAGTATTTTTCTTTAGTATATTGCATTATCAAGTTAATCTACAATCAGATTTTCTACATAAGTCTCAGAGTGAGATTTGTATAGAATTTGTAGAATTTCTACATGGTATTGAAGCCTAGTTTATTGGAGCTGTGAACAGTATACTGAGAAAATAATTCGAAGTTTGAAGTTCGGGGTTGCAGGTGAAAATTGAATTCATATCATACTTCAATTGAGATGGGACATTATGCGACTAATTTCCCATCGAAGAAGTCCAAGAAGGGATCCTCGGAAGGATTGGAAGGTGAGGCATTAGCCTCTCAGTTCGAAATAGGCTTTACCCTCATCGCATTCATGGTGTCATCGATGATGGGTTGTGGTTGGTATCTTGACAGTGGAGCCTCATTCCACATGACCAATGATAAAACTTTATTCAGTACCTTGGAGGAGAAACACCTCAAGATGCGCATAGAGATGGGTGACAATGAAAGGTATAGTGTTTCAGGAGTGGGCATGGTTGCTTTTCAGAGGGAGCATGGAGCTCATATCACCTTGACAGATGTAAAGTATTTTCCTGGACTGAAGAAGAACTTGGTATCGGTTGCGATGTTGGAGGACAAAGGCTACGATGTTGCCTTCAGTAAAGGAAAGGCATTCCTTAGACACATCACCACGAGACAGGTGAAACAGATTGGTTCACGAGTTATGAACATGTATGCTCTTGAGGTTCAATATGCATGCAAAGCCTTGAGGAGAAAGGAAAATGTTAGAGACTTGGTGGTTGAGAGGGAGAGTAAATTACCTCTCAACATGTAGCGCTAGAATAAGTCTCAGACAATTATGGAGTAGCCACAGTTGGAGAAGTGGACAGAGGGATCAAATGCAGTCATACCTCCAGGTGTGAGGTGGGGCGATGTGGAGTAACAGTCCCAAGAAGGCTGAAATTGGGCAGGGTCCATTGAGAGGTTTTATCTCATGGATCGTACCTTGCTATGGGAGCCCAAAGTATATAGTAGCGGGAGGAATCAGTGGGATTGATGCAGTCATAGATCAAAGTGATAGAGGCTAGAGCAGTCAGATACTGAAGAGCACATAGAAGGATTGACAACAGTGTAGAAAGGCAGAGTCAACTGAAGCGCAAATTTTTCAGTTGATAGAGGCAATAACAGTCAGAGGCTTTGATGACAGATGCATCATACTGATTCAGGTTGGATGTTTTTTGTTTCTAGAGTTGTTGGAGCAACAACACTAGAGAGAAGTGTTGCATGCATAACATTCCAAAGGTTCACAATTGGGATCTAGTTGAATTCCTTTCTTGTTGAGAGGGAGTGTTGAAAATAGCAACAAGAAATGATAAAAATAGAATCCAGAATATTCCAATTTTATTTTGTCCTTGAATTAAAATTGTGAGTTAAAATTCGAATTTAGTCTCACCAACTACTTGGAAATAATTAATTAATTCATTATGGATTAATTAATTGGAGAAATTCAAGTTAGAAGTCTTTCTTAAGTCATGCAAGAGTTATCCCTTAAATTAAGGAGATTATCCCTTAATTAAGAAGATAAGATTGAGTTATATTTGAGTTGTAATTAGTTAACTCAGTTTACCGAGTTAAGTCTATTTAAATTAGTTCCAAACTGTTTGAGGAACTAGTTGTGAGTTATTAGTCAGTTGATGCATGCATGCACTCAACAAGTGTACTCCAATTAACTAAAGATTCTCTCATTAGAAACTCATGCATGTCTATTCTAAGAAAGACCCAGTTGAGATTAAAGTCAAGAACAGTGTACTATCAGTTGCATGTTTTCTCCTATAAAGGAAACTCATGCATGCATTCAAGGGAAGGTTCCTTGAGTATTGCGCAATTTTACATGGTGTGAGATCAGTGTTACACTTGGTAATAGGAGGATCACTCAGGAGAAACTACACAAGGAAATAGGAGCTTGGAGGGTAGAGAGGAAGGCTTCTGAGAAGCCAAGTTTTCCTGTGAGCATCTAGGAGGATTGTATTAAGAGCTGGCTAACTGTGAGAGCTAAGGCTTTGTATAATCTCTATGTATTTCCACCTTGTATGATAATACAGATAAGGGGATTTTTAGCTGAGGATTTCCCCTGAGTATTTTCTGTGTTTCATGTGCATTGATTCTTCTTCTTCTGGTTAAATGTGTTCAGCTCAATCTTGCTCAATCTTTAAGCTTCCGCAAATTACTTGATAGTAGAAGTAGATTATAGTATTTTTCTTTAGTATATTGCATTATCGGGTTAATCTACATCCAGATTTTCTACATAAGTCTCAGAGCGAGATTTGTAGAGAATTTGCAGAATTTCTACACTTTTGTATATGTTTATATATTTCATGTATATGTATATCCTCCATATATGCCCATATCTATCATATATGTGCATGTATAGAAGATATGCACATATACGGAAGGAACGCATATATAGAATTTGTGCATATATGGACATGCACATATCTTTTGTATATGTGCATATTTTCGTATATATGCATATCTTCCATATATGCATATACGACAACCACCATATGCACATATATTTAGTGTCTATACTAAAAAAGTGCATATACAGAAGACATGAAAATATACAAAAGCTATGCATATATGGAAGACATATGCATATACGAACCCTATGCATATATAAATATTGGATTTATGCACAACTTTTGTATATGCGCATATTTTTCATATATGCACAACTTCTGTATATGTGCATATCTTTTGTATATGTGCATATCTTATGTATACGCGCAACTTTTGTGCATGTATGAAAGTTGTGCATATATGGAAGTTGCACAAATTTTATACATGTACATATTTTATATCACATAACTTCCATATATACACAAGTTTTGTATATGTGCCTATACGAAAGAAACACATATATGGAAGATATGCACATATATAGAAGAAACAAATATACGGAAGACATGCACATATTATATGGAAGTTGTGCATATATGGAAGAGATTCACATATACAAAAAATGTGCATAAGTAACTCATATCTTCCGTATATGCGTATATCTTCTATATATGTGCATATCTTCCATATATGTGCAACTTATGTATATGCACATATATAGAAGCTACGAATATACAGTAGTGCGAAACTTCCATAATATGCATATACGGCAACATCAATATATGCATATCTTTCATATATGCGCATATCTTATTTATATGCGCAACTTCCATATATGTGCAAATCTTCTATATATGCACAACTTTCTTTTCCTCTATATATGACTCTCCATTTCTTTTGTTTTAAGCCTATCCAGTCCAAGTGTTGAACTCAGAAGCTCTGATACCACTCTATAATTCTCTCTGCCACTCCCTTGGATAACCCAAGCTGAATGGGTGTTACTTTGCCCTAACCCAACATCTATAGTCTCATCATGGATGTGGGGTTACATAATTTCTTCTTCTCCCAAGGTCAACAAAATTAACTTTGGGTTATACCATCATATTCAACTTGTTGAGAGTTTTCCAATGATACAAAATCTGTCTAAATCAAATATCTGGATAAAAAATTATGTACACTTAAAGTTTTTCCATTAAACCCTTGTCATACTAGCAAGTAACTTCCCTATGAAAGCCCTTGACTAGCCTATGTGGTGTTGCAACATCACTTTTAGCCTCCACTATCACTCTCGCCATGTCACCATGACAACGTGCCTCCCTGTGTCACTCTATTGGCGTGCCATGTCACTCTTCGCTCCTCCACATGAATGAGAACACAAGGATACAGAGCACTTTGCTCTACCTATTATTTCTTCTCTTCCAACCTCCATTGCATATTCATTGTTTCCATTTCTCCTTCCTGTACAATTCTCTATCTATCTATCTCCCCTATGTTTCCACTGCATACTATTTTTCTAGCATGTCATTCTGTGGCATGTCGATCAGGGCCACCTCTCCCTTAACAATGGGATTTTGAATCCATGTCCACTCTCAGTCCAATCATCTTTTACAATTCTTATTATCTTACATCAATTTACATAATTATGTACAAAAAAATATTTACAAGAGGGTGAAAAAGGGGATGTTATAGTTAAAGCTTCATGGACTATTGTGATTTTATTATGATTTGAATATCCTTATTAATTTACATCACTTTACATGACTATGTACAAAACAATATTTATAAGAAGGTAAAAAAAGTGGTGTTATAATAAAAGTTTCAGGGACTATTGTGATTTTATTGTGATTGGAATTTAGAAGTAATAAATAATTTGCATTTCAAAGTAATATAATGTTTATAACAAAGTAAATATTTCAACCACATATTTTTAAGACTACAAAATGAACGTAGGTATAAAAGATAACACTTTGTTGACTTTTGAAACTTGATTAGAGATCTGTGATTTTCTTTTGATTTTGGTTGAAAAGTAGTAAAAAAATTGGATTTAAAAGTAATGGAAAAATTCTCTTCAAAAGTCATAATTCAAATCTAATTGGAATAGAGTATGCAAACATTTATAAACTCTTTTTTAATCAAATTGTTATGTGGATAAATCCCTTATCTCACAAACAAACATAGCTTTAAAATTGAATTATTATTTTTAAAGTATAAAAAAAATTAAAAATGATTCAATTTAAATAGCATTTTGAATTCATGACATGATATTCTTTATAATAATATTCCATCTTAAATCTTGCTATAAAAAAAGTACAATTTTATTTATGACTGTGAAAATATGCTTAATCAAATATTCTTATAATACATTTAAATTATATATCTTATAAAAAAATTAATTATAGCTTAATTATAATATAACTTTATAAAAGTAATCATCTTTGATTTAATTGAATAATATATGGTCATTTTTAAATAATAGTGGGGCATATGTTATGTTAAACTAAATGTGTCATATAATTAACTTATTAATAAATGTTTATGGATATCAAAACACTTACCTCAAAAATACATTTCACATGATAAAAATTGAAAAAAAAACATAAAAATTAACTTTATTATTATTATTATTAAAATTAATATATTAATAATATATTTAAAAGAACATGTAACAAGATTATTAACCATGTAGTTTCAACGCCACTTTATGTGGAGATTCAATGTTACTTTACCATGGAGAATCTTAATTTATAAATAGATTTGTTATAACATTATGGACCATTACCACGGTATGCCCTTTTTTTAATTTATTAATTTAATTAAAAAAATACAAAAATGCATAACTACTTTCAAGATAAATCTCAACTTTTTTTTATTTATAAATACTCTAACATATTTTGTAAACGTTAAATATTTACCATCTACTTTATAATTATTGATATTTAAATTAAAATTTTGAAAATTATATTCCAAAATAAACATGTCTATCAAAATAATAATGTATATCAATTTATTATAAGAAACATAAATAATGCAAATGACTTAAATTTAAATAATTATAAATATTTATGAAAAAATAAATATAAATATATCACTTGTTATCTCTTTGGATCAACCCATTTTGATGGATATCGAGGTTTGTAAAACTCATTTGTGAATTATATTTGTATATCCTTTATTAAAAAGTGTGTTGAGATTAAAAAATAAAAAAGTAATGTAAAATTGAGTCTTTTTTTTTTAGTTTCTCGTATGGGATTTTTAGAACTTCTTCGAAGAAATTTGAGAAATGATTTATATTAGAAGAACTAAAGTCTTAAATACAAAACCTCTCACGATATAAGTGTATCTATTAAGGACTCCTCCTCACTATCTTGTGAGAGCACTACATGAAGGACGTCATCAAGCTACTAACAAGCATGCAATCAAAGAAAGAATCAAGGCCATTTACATCATTTACGTATTTTAATCATGAACATTTATGTCATAAACTTAAGGAAAATTCCAAAGAATATCACAAGTATAGTTGGTATGAGACTCATGTTCATGAACTTAAGGAAAATTCCAAAGAATATATCACAAGTATAGTTGGTATGCAACACTTTTAAACTGTATCATTCATATAAGATAAAATGTGTTGAAAATATAACAAAAAAAAAAATCTAGTTTTGACTTTGCCTTGGTAAAACTAGATTAAAATTCGAACATCTATTTCATCAAAATACTTGGAGGTAGTTAACCGAGGTGACATGACTCTTGTCACTCAATGAGCTTAACAAATTTGAGTTCGAGACACTTGAGTTCAGTTCTACATGATTGATTGTTAATTTGTAGCAATATATTTTAGTTAATTTGAGTTATTGTCAATTTAAATAGTTCTAACTGTCAAAATAACTAGTGGAGGTTGAGTTGTGGATGTGTAACTTTAACCGCACTTAGTGATCAACTAGTTAACTGATCAATCAACCCAAAATAATTGTTTCATATATAGAATTCGAGTTACCCAATTGAGATAGAGATTCCAAGGTAGTGTACTATCAGTTGTAGCATATTCCCATGTGTACAGGTGGTGCAAGCAGTCAGAGATTGACCTAAGGCTATTGCGCAATTCCTTGGTGTGAAATTCCTAAAAAATAGGGTGATTTCCCAAGGGAACAATGCAAGGAAATAAGAGCTTGGGAAGGCCTAAAATTGGCTAATTGTTGGGTCAAGATCAGTCATTCAAGAAGAGGGATAGACTATACACTTGCAGGGTGTGCTCATGCTTAAGCAAGCATTTTATTTTCTTCTCTATTCACTGATTAATGCAATATAGAGAGTAAGGGGTTTTGAGTGGTTTCTTCCCCCTGGATAAATATTTGTGTATATGTGATGTTTCCTTTTGCATGTCAATGATTCTTTTTTTATATGGTGAATTAGCTTTCGTGGATCGGTATTGTAGCTTCAAGTATTGTGATTTAGTAAATTTCATGAGCATTATTGAATCTATGTGATATCCTTAATTTTGATTTTTTTATTTAACATGATTAAGATAGTTTATTGGGGAAGTGGTAATCATAGCATAATTTTGTAATATGGGCATTGGAGACATTTTTGGTACATCAAACTTAGGAGAAATCAAAATTTTCAATATTAGTGGAATTTGGGTGCCACCCCTCATGGAATACGTACCCCTTGGAGGAAAAAATGATTTTGTGGAAAGGAGGTCAAAATATTTGTATGAGGGACCCACAAGGAAAGGTGAGACAACAATTATAAATAGAGGGTTGAAGGCAGCATTGGGCACCTTTTTATAATTTGGCATTTACACATTGTTGTTCTAGCTATTCAGCTAAGTCACAAGTGTTGTTTAGCACCAAAGGCCTCCAATGGGAGATCTCACCCTCTTCTTTGATGGACCACGAGTGGCACCCAAGGGAGATATTAGCATGACTTTGTGGAGAATTGGGGGACCACTCTCAAGTGGTTCAACTTGCCTTAGCTTCAACCTAGACATAGAAGAAGATTCACACAATTCTTTGGTGAAGTGGGGTACCGAACTTAGAGGCTATACCATTATTGGGAAATTCCTTGTCTAAATTGCAAATGAAGGAAGAGAATTTATAGGAGCTGAGAGTGCCCTTCTCAGCAAGACAAATATCTTTGGTTGGGCCTGCGTAGACTTGTCCCGAGACTACGCAGTCATTGGTGGAGTTGATTGTGGGGAGGCTTGAGAGAAGGATTTAGGAGTTGAGTTGTTGGGATTTCATTTGGAGGGTGTATGTGGGGATATTTCTAGCATTTTGGAGTAGAAAACATCATTTTTTGCTACAGGTGGAGTTCCCTAGTTTTGGAGGAGGGCCAAGCTATTTGGGGTTGAATTTGGAGGGTCAAAACCATAGTGCACCTTTTCTAGGTTTTTGACAAGGATCTCATATCTAAATTTGTTGAATTTTTTGGGTAGATTTGATGAGTTAAATAGGGGTCCCAACTCAGGAGACAACAATAAGAGCTAGGGGAAATTTGGGCCAAAATTTCGAGTTCAACATTTGTCCAATTTCTTCATGGGTTTTTGTGGGTTATTAATGGAGAGCAAGAGGTTAATTTCCCAGAATTTTTTGAGCACTAGAGGAGGTCGTAGCAGCAGTTCTTCACAGCCAACAACATATTTCTTTGTAGTTTCAGCGTAGAGCCAAGAGAGAGTAGCAACAGATTTGGTAGGGACTTATTATTGTTCATTTTGGCTTAGTTAGCTTGCCTTGAGCAAGCGCATATGCACTCTTCCCAACACCTCATTGCACCCTCTTCATATTATAATAAAATGCCTCAGCAACGTAGCCTTTTGGTGCAATTTCATGGACTGATTCATGTGTTTGATTTTCATCGTTTTTATTTCTATGTTTTCTTTGTTATTTACTATAAAAATTCAATGGGAATATTACAATCTACATATTAATTTCTACTTGGTATCAGAGTTGGAATCACTGTAGAGAAGGATTTCAAAGTTTTCATTGCAGGAGATTTGAATTTGAATATTAGTGTTGTAGGTTTTCTTCAGGACTAGGAAGATGACTTTCAATGGAATCAGGCTCGAGCATGTCTTGGAAGGAACCTCAAACTTTTTTGCATGGAAGGATATGATGGAGGTAGTATTAGATGAAGGTAGTTTTTTTTCGCTGCTCCAAAGAGGTCATCATGACATTTTCACTATAACTTTTTCTATAAGAAGTCTCATAAGCTAAAAAAAAAAACCCATTTGAGCCAAAAGCCTTCTAAACCTCGAGTTAGAATTTAAGATCTTGTCTCACTATATTTTCGAAGATATGATGTGAGGAAGTTAAGGTTTTTGCAAGCTCCAGAATTCCATCTCAAATAGGGAATCATGGAATTTTCGCTATAAGTTTTGTTCTATGAAGGTTTGGACTCTAAAATTAAAACCCATTTGATCTGAAGACTTGATGAAGCTCTAGCCTGAATTTTAGATCTTGTTTAGCTAAATTTAGGAGATATAGGCCAAGAAATTTACAGTTTTTGCAGGCTCACGAATTACATCCCAAACAAGGTACCTTGGGAAAATCATAATAAATTTATCTCTGAGCATCAGATTGAAATTTCATAAAAAGTTACAAAAAGAGGATAGACTGTAATTTTGTTTGTATAGTGTTTAGGTCCGAAGGTCGAAACAATGACACATGGCACTTCGTACAAGTTCGATCTATTGAAAAAGTATATAATTAGGTCATCTTAGGATATTGCGAATAACTCTTTCTTGGAGAATCCAAATTTGATCAGACTGGTGGCATTGGAAAGAGGATGTGTAGGGCTATCGTAGATCGCAATTTCATACCTTGGAGATACAAAATTTCAGATATACAACAGGTTCAAAATGAAACTTCTAAAAGCAAGAAAAAGAATGACTCGAATCAAGAAAATAGAAACACCTAGTAAGAAAAATTGGAGGGATGATTTGAAGAATGTGATCAAAGATATGATCAATAAGATAAATGACATAAAAGAAAAATTGAACGGAAACATGGAATATTTGAAGAAAGACATGGAAGGTTTGAAGGAAGGGGGGACAAATTCACTACAAGAAAGGCTTCCTATTACCTAAAACGTAGTAGAGGAAATTCATGAGGAGAAGAAAAGAAATGTTAATCATGATTTCATAGACTCTAACGTTAGATTGAAGACCCACCATATTCCAAATATTGATATGAGGAAATTTTATGGCAAGGATCCAATAATTTGGATACTACATATGGAGCAATATTTTGATCTACATGATGTGCAACCGCCACAAAAAGTACGTATTGCATCTTTATATTTAGAACCGAATCAATTTGTATGTTATAAAGGGATTTGTTCTCGTAAACAACTTGTCACCTAGTCAATTTTCATGGAGGAAATTATAGCACATTATGAGGATACAAAGAGAAACACTTTCTTTAGCCAATTGATAAATTTCAAACAAAAGGGTTCAATGGCAGAGCACATTGAAGACTTCCAAATATTAAATATAAGGGTAAATGGTATTCCAGAGAAGCATAGGATTGAAGTCTTCATAGGGACTTTAAATGATAATATCCAACATGAGGTTCACATTTGGGAACCTGATTCATTGGAGAAGGCATATAGTTGGCAAGAAAAATTGAAAGCAAAATTATGCAAACAAGGAATCCTACCACTCATAACTATAAAGATGGAAGTGTTGTTGCTCCTAGCCTTTCACCACCTACGAGTTTGACACCATAAAAACTAGAAGAAAAAAGAGAAAAATGGCTTTGTTACAATTGTGATAGAAAATACACTAAATATCATAAGTGTGCTGAGAAGAAATTAATTTACATATATGGGGAAGAGGAGCAAGAAAAGGAACAAGAAATGTCAAAACAAGAGGATATACACCAACAACCAATCCCAAAGAAAGAAGAAATGAATCTGACCATATCTTGTAGTGCATTGACATGAATTACCACTCCTCAAAATCTCAATATAGAATGGCATATCGAGAAGAAAAAGGTAATATTGTTGATTGATTCATGTAGTAACCATAATTTTATTCACTGTAATATAGCCAAGGAATTGATTTCTTTCTTATATCCAACACCAGAGTGTCAAGTAATGATTGCAAATGGAGGAACCATAAGTTTCTCTGGAAAGTGCCATAATATCAAGCTATCCATGGGAGAATATGTCTTGAATAATCCAATGCTTTCCATTCCAATGGGTGGTGCAGATGTTGTACTAGGAGTCCAATGGCTACAATATTTGGGTATGATAGATTTTAATTTTCAAGAACTTTTCTTAATTTTTTTGGGAAGCAAAGGAAGTTGAATTAATGGGTATCGCAATGAAACCAGGAAAGATAATCGTCTCTAACAGCATGACAAATATTCTAAAGAAATAACAATGGGGCATAATTTCACAATTATGTTCACTAGAGGTTCCCACATCGAAATCATCTATTTCTCCATATCTTCAAAACGTTTTGGATAGTCAGTCCAAGGTATTTGAGACTCCCAAAGGCATCCCACCTATTCCTGATCATGATCATTCTATTCATTGATTCCAGGAATTTTTCCCCCAAACATCAAGCCTTACAAATATCCATATGCCCAAAAGAGTGAAATTGAACATATGGTGACATAAATGCTAGAGGTTGGTATAATTCAACCTAGTCAAATTTATTTCTCTACTCCAATGGTATTGGTACACGAGAAGGATGGATAAGGGTGCATGTGTCCGGATTATAGGGAGCTCAACAAACTTACTATTAAAGATAAATTTCCCATTCCTGTCATTGATTAATTATTGGATGAATTACATAGAGAAATTTACTTCACCAAGTTGGATCTTCGTTCAGGATATCGTCAAATCAGAATGAAGACTGAAAGACATTCCAAAAACAACATTTAGAACTCATGAAGGTCAATATGAATTTTTGGTCATGCCTTTTGGCCTTACCAATGCACCTTCTACATTTCAAGGTTTGATGAATTCCATTTTCAAACCCTTCCTTAGAAAATTTGTATTAGTATTCTTTGATGATATACTAATCTGCAGCAAGTCTTGGAAGGATTATGTTCAACATGTTGATAGGGTGCTCAAGATATTGGAGGAGAAACAATTATATGCAAAAAGCAACAAATGTTTCTTTGGAGTACAAGAGGTGGAATATTTGGGTACTTAGTTAGCTCATAGCTCATCTTATCATCCTCAATATGATGGGAAAATTGAGATAGTGAACAAATGATTGGAAGGATATCTTTGTTGATTTGTATCTGATAAACGGACACAATGGGTCAAGTGGTTTTCTCTGGTTGAATGGTGGTATAACACTTCCTTCCATACCGTAGCAAAAATGACCCCATTTATGGAACTTTATGGATATCATCCACCGTCCATCACATCATCTTTAAAGGAAAATTCTAAGGTTCAAGCAATGGAAGATCACATCAAGCATCAACAACAAGTTCTCAAAATCTTAAAGGATAACCTTACTTTGGCACAAAATAGAATGAAACAATAGGCAGATCAACGTCGCAACAAAAGAAGTTTTGATGTAGGTGACTCGGTATTTCTACAACTACAACCATACAAACAAATGTCCCTCGAGCAAGCTAAGAAGGATACTAAATTATCTCTAAAGTACTATGGTTCGTACAAGGTGTTACAAAATATTGGTACTATGGCATACAAATTAGAGCTTCTTGCATCTTCCTGAGTGCACCCAATTTTCCATGTTTCATGCTTAAAGAAGGTTACAGGTGAGAAGATCCCATTTCAAACAATATTGCCAAAACTTGACGAGGAATGAAAAATCATATTGGAACTGGAAGCAATAACAAAAACAAAAAACGACTATGAAATCGATCCATTTTAGAGTATCTCATCAAGTGCAAGAACTTACCTGCTAAAGATTCCACATGGGAGGATTAGAATTTTATGTATAAGCATCCATAACTGCTCAAGCATTGAGGACAACAATTTTTGAAGGAGAGGGGCATGTTAGGTCCCTATACTACTAGTGTAACCCCTTATTGTTATTAATGCAACCCCCTTATTGTATTATTGTGCCTATATAGTCCCCATGTTGTTATTATTATGCCCCATAGAAGCCCACTATTGTTTGTTGTTCCCCTACAATATATTTTATGTACGCCAAACTGTGGGACCCTTAACTCCATATATGAAAGGAGTCTTTTCATTGTATCATCCAAAATTTCCATTTGTGTAATTAAAGGAGTTTACCCCTCAAGAGGTGAGATTTAAGCCGTTGATCACTTTTCTCTCTTTTGTGAGTGTTTCATACATCCCCCCAGAATAATCAATTAGCATGCAAAAAAGTGGAATACAATAAATAATAAATATTAAAAACTAACACACATTCTTTTACATAAGCTAACTAAATAGTATCTACTAATATGAATTTTTTAATATGGATAAAATTTATTAATGGGATCAATTAACCATTTAACTATACAAAATATTATAATATAATATATATATATATATATATATAGATGCTAAGTACCGAGAAAAATAGATAACATAACCAATAGAAAAAGGTGACACTATTATGTGATTATATTAGCACTTTGTTTCTACTCCTACGTGGGGTATAATTTTTCGGATATTTATATTATATAGTTTAGAATGAAATCAACCAAAGACAGTCATATTTTTTTTTTGTTTTTTTCTTATAATTTTTTATTTCCAACATAGACTCTTGCATCCATTAGGCTTTATTCTTCCGATTAAGGATTTACTAGGGGATAAAATCATAAAACTTAATATCTTTTGGAGAGATAAAAATGTCAAAATTGTATATGTTGGCCATCAATCAAGGGATTAAAACTTTAATTGAAATTTTTGAATTAGTGGTTTGTATAGTCCCTCAGTGGAGGGCTTAAGGCCATTAATATTTTTGAAACAAAAGTTCTTTTGAACTACCACCACGGAATACATCCACTAGTGAAGCAGCACAAGTAGTAGTAGCCCAAAATCCTTGAAATCTCACAAGAATGAATCATGTGCTACAAATAACATCGAATCAAAAAGTAAAAGAGGGATCATAATCTATTATAAGTAGGACAAGAAAAAGCATGATTATTTTTCATGCTAGAATGCAGATGTGTATGTTGTATCAGACAAGAAATATATAACTTCCCTTTCATTTATGATGTTGTGTTTTGGAAGCTTGTGCTAGGAAGATGAAGGACAAAAAGATGAACTGTGGTATAGTAAAAAGAACACTCATAAACTAGAGTTGGAACTACAAGCAACATATCCATAATAGAGAACTTATATTGATCCCAATCCAATTGTGGAATTCATTTGCTTACCAATTATTAATCCATCCTCATAGTATTAAAAAAATACCATGCTCCTATTTTTTTTCTAAAACTCATTTATCTTAGGGAAATTAATCCATTTAGAGAGCAGTAAATAAAAATAATGGTTTTTATGCAACAAATTTTCCTCAACAACTTCAAAGGAATTTGATACTACTAAAACAATATGTTCTACCCAAGGCATCTATAATAATGTCAAACAAAGATCATAGAACAAGCACTAAAAGAAAACTTCATTTTAATATCATCATCACCATGTATAAAATGTCTTCCTTCAAAAAGGTTTCCTCGAAATAATTGATTATGGCCATCAATAGAGTGGGATTTGAAGACTTGGTAAAAAAATTCACTGTTTCCATCCTGTAATAAAATTTACCCCTTAATATATACTACCTTCCCCTAAGACATATACAAAACTCGCACTAAATGATCACATAGAAAGAATTTTTTTTTATAAATCACATTAAAAAATTATAACTTTAAAAATAAAATCAGAATGCCAGATTTCAAGCTCCAAAAGGGCAGGCATCCACAACTTTTCTTAAACATATTTCAAGCAGAAATTGTAAGGCGAGCAGACTTGTGATTCGATAACCTCTAATCTAAAAACAGAGAGACGAATACTTACAAGTGAACTATGTTGTGGGTTGTTGTCACTTGAGAGCAAGTGAACCATGTTGCACGTTTTCCTAGACGCTTGCAGAGAGGTTGAACCTCCAAGTGAACCCTATTGCAGGTTGCCCAATCACTTCTACAAAGAGATCGAACCACGTTTTAGCTGCTAAGTAGGTGGGAGTAAACAATTGAGGGGTTAATGGAGGACATAAGATCACTTAATTACAATAAACATTGGGCACTATCCAATGCAAGGCAATTCTTCCTAAGAACCTATGTCAATATCATGGTCAAGTTCCTTCAATATCGCGGGCATAAAGGCAAAAACAAGAAGTCAATTCCTGAGCTCTATGAATATTACACGTTTTGAATGTAGAGGGGCATTCAATAGTAACGAGGTGTGTTTTGGTAAAGTCTCTAGCATCAAGATCAAACCATGTTTGAGCAGAAGGGTAGGTGGGAGTAAACAACTGAGGCATTAATGGAATTAAGTGATTGTCAACATATCTCTACATTCCATTCATCATCCTTTCATAGTACGAAATGCAGATGGATGCCATGGGATGTGAATACATGAGGTATGGGGATAGTACAAAATGCATAAGGATGCCATGGGATGTGAATCCATGAGGGATGGGGATGGGTCGATGCCTGGGTCGATTTCCATAGTGGGGATGGATGTACTTAAGGAGAATTAATGGATTAATAGCTACATACATATTGGTTTCCAGGTTGTACATGTTCACTCCACACAGTGATGTATTTTCAATTTTAAAATTTGAAAAAATTATATTTTGAAGGGATTATACTTCAATGGGGTATTAAATATTTTTTTATAAAAAGAGGTTCTAATTTATATTAAAATATCCACCTTAAATTAAATATTAAAACGTTTTAAAAATAATTTTATAAAAGAATATATTTTGCAAAGATATGGTAACCCTTAAAAAGGAACAATTCAAAAATAAAAATATTTTATGAGATGTGTGAAAAAATATTGAACTACTTTATTGAAGTACAAAGAATTTTGAATTTTTTTCTTCTTCCTTTTTTCGAAATATCCTTTTTGTTGAAAGGAGTATTGTGACTATTAAGAATCATTAATAAATAGAAATTTCGAGTGCTCAAAATGTTACATAATTTTCACTCTTAATTAAATATCAAGGTGACAAAAAAATACAATAACGAATTAAAAATTAGAAGATGAAGCAATTAAACAATGAAAAAAAAATGAAGATCTTGAGAATATGTTTTGTGATAAATTATTTGAAAAAAATGAGTAATTATTAGCAAAAAATTAATAAACTTCTGGCTTAAAATATTATAATCGAAGACTACATACGTGAATGAAAGATTCAAAGGATACAAAACAGCGTGTTCAAAAGTAACTTGAAACAAAAGAATCAAAGATCTATGGAAAAAACTATCGAAAAAATATGAAGAAAAATCTTTTTTAAGAACCTTAAACAAAAGTTGTTGGATGAACAAATTAAACAATGGAGAAATGAAAACTAAACAATCCATACATCAAATGTATCAACAAGTCAAAAAAATTAAAAAATAAATAAAATAAAAATAATAAAATATATAATATATATAAATAATAATATATATAATATATATATATATAATATATTATATATTAAAAAAAAAAAAAAAAATCACATCTCAAATATCATAACTAAACTCTATTTACACAAATTAAAATGCTTAAAAATGAAAGTAGTCATTGGAAAACATAACATAACAACTTATCCAAAAGAAAGCATCAAAGTCTTTAAATAAAAATGTTCAAGTTGAAGAAAAGAGAACAAATACAAATTAAGTTAATATCACAAATAAAAAAGGTGTCAATCCAGTTGAAGTAAAAACATCCTTAGACCAAATGATAGAAATTCCAATTGAAGATCTAGTGACAAATCAAGCAACATCATTGTGTAAATAAAATCATATACCTAAAATAAACCAATAAAATGCTACAAGCACAATAAGAGAAAATCATGGTATAAAGACACCATATCCACATTATAATCATAAGAGCAAATACCTTAACTAGTCAGTGTATCAACATTTCTCAAAAAAGAAACAATTAACCTATCTTCCAAAGAATAATAATGCAAATAAATCTTGGGAATCCTTTAAGCCTAATGTTCTACAAAGAATCAAATCAGGATGGTCTTATTATGTTATAGTTCAACAATTCTTCTCAACACCTAGAAGTTTGTACCATATCACATCATCAACCATGACAACATCAAAAAACCAAGAATCAAGCGAATATATTAAAAGTGAGATTAAAATACGTAAATGACTTTCATCAATGCGCTTTGATTACAAAGCATTTCTAAGGGGAATTCAATGTTATAGAAACACACACACACACACATGATATAAATATTAAATAATAATAATTAATTGATGAAAAGATATATCTTATCAAAAATACATGACTATAAATAAAACAAGGGCACTCCCAACTTACTATGTATAATGGGGCCTTCATTTGTAATCATATCATATCATTTTTACTCACACATTTATATATTATTTATTTATCTTATAACAAATAACATTTTCCAAGTATTTTGCATATTTAATTTGTGATACGTCGGTTTTCACGGTTTATCTTATTAGTGAAAGTATCAAACATTCTTTGAAATGACTAAATAAGAATCCTAGACTCTATCTAATAAGTCAATTGAAAGAAAACCCTAGTCCCCTGTTAGGTCCCTATACTACTAGTGAAACCCCTTATTGTTAATAATGCAACCCACTTATTGTATTGTTGTGCCCATATATTCACCATGTTATTATTATCATGCCCCATAGAAGCCCACTATTGTTATTGTTGGGCCCCTACAATATTATTGTTATGTAGGTTTTGATTGAATTGGGACCCCTTAGACTCCTATATATAGAAATGAGACCTTGTCATTTGCATCATCCAAGAATTGTTCATTTGTGTAATGCAAAGGAGGTTTCCCCCTCAAAGAGGTTGATTTTGAAGTCATTGATATATCTTTTCTCTCTTTTTGTGTGCTGGTTTCATAACATTTGGTATCAAAGGTTGGATTCTAGGGTTTCGCTACTCCAAAGAGGTCATCATGATATTTTTTCTATAACTTTTCCTATATGAAGTCTCGGAAGCTAAACAAAAAAACCATTTGAGCCGAAAGCATTCTAAACCTTGGGTCAAAATTTCAGATCTTGTCTCACTATATTTTCTGAGATATGCTATGAGGAAGTTAGGGTTTTTGCAAGCTCCAGAATTCCATCTCAAATAGGGCATCATGGAATTGCATATCAATTTTCAAAAGGTCATAAAAGATCTCCCCTTGTTGATTCTTTAGGTCCATACTTGCTCCAAGTATTAACTCCAATATAATGTCAAATATATACCCTACCATTCCCAAATGGATACTTTGCCTCCCTCATAGCCTTTATGCTATAATAGGTTACATTAAGAGAGCACAAACTAACAACAAATTATGTGACTCCTCTAGACCATATGAGGTCCTCATTTTCAAATTAGAAACACAAATCTTGAGACCATACTCAATATTGGTTCACTAAGAAACTTTTGAACATTACGACATGCATCAAACATTAAGGTGCAAAAAGGTGTGCTCTCAAGCCCAATCATTTTTTCTTATATATCCTTTCATACTCATGCCATTTGTCCATCTCATGTAAAATACCAAGTAAAATACCAATTATTTTAATTATTGGTTACATATTATTCACCCATTCATGTGTCACTTCATGCATGATTACTTACTTTATTTTAAATGCAAAATAGATATTATTCGTCACATCCTAACCTCATCTCTACTTTATACTTGTAAATGTTCTCTATATCTTTTTTTCCCATCATTGAATGAGTGCACATGGAATTACTTTTTCTTTTTGAATAAAATTACTTTCTTTCTATTTAAATCACCATTTACTAAATGCATTTTGATTTTCATTTATAGAAGGTATATTTCTCTTTTATGAAAAGGTACATTGGTCTATATGATTAATCAAATGGCTTATGTAACTTTATTCAATTAATTGTGCTAAATTAAAATGAATAAGTCAAAGAATATTTTTCTCTCAAATAATATATATATATATATATACACACACATAAATTGATACCAAGAGTGTCATGCCCCTACATGCTCTTAAAGTACTTCCTAGCGGTAATGTATCAAACATGCCATGTTCATGCATGCCCTTCAAAGTATCATTTTTCTATGGTGGAATATAATGTCATGGTTGGGACTTAACTTATCCAACTTATTTTCTATTGGTAAGACATTTTGGTATATGAGGAATAGGAATACATATTATTGCATGCCCCTTAATGTATTCTCGTGAGTGACAAAATATAGAAACTACCATTACAACAACATGCAATCTCAAGGAAAAAAAAAAAACATAAAACATATGTTTTTCAACCCATTACACAAGAGAAAGTGCTAGCAAGAAGAAATAGGTAACCTAGACCTCCTCTCCCAATGGAATTCATGTTACATCTCATCATATAACCATTTACCCATTGTAAGCTTATTTCAAAAATGTTTTGTCGTCTCTATAGACATCTAGAGACAAATGTATCAAATAGTTTTGTTTGATAGTCATGAATAAATAATAAGCAATGTCAAATGCATGTCAATGATACACAATCAACCTCATCCTAGTTCCACATATCTTAACTCAACCAAAATTTCATAAACACCTGTGGTTCTTCCTATTGCACTTGACAAACGATTAATAGCATTATATAGCATAATTCCATCATGTAACGATGTATTTTTTTCAATATTCTATAACATCACAAAGATATCAACGCCTAAACCATAAAAGATATATGTACACATCGAGCAGTAATCAAAGCATTACTACTTAAAGTCTAGATCACATCATCCATAATGTATTTGTCAACCAACCAAATCATTCTTGTAACCAAAATGTCTTCAAATAATAATCAACATAATAGTGAAATAAAGCCAAAGGAAAATAGGGCACTATAGTTTAATATTACCCGTTCTATTCAATTTAATTTAATATCTACACTCTCCATTTTTGTGTAGAAATTAATAGAAATTTACTACTACTGATATATTCGAACTGAAAACAATAGATTACAAATTTCCTCTACTATTCTCGAGAATGGAAATCATAATTTATAAACACATGCAATGACACACAACCATGAAAACCACAAGGACACAATTATTTACAAGAGAACCCAACTAAGAAAACCCCTTTGCTTCTTTTCATTAATCAGGTGAGACTGAGAAACTATTACAATGTCTTACTTCAAATCTAAAGCACAACCTACACTGTAAACATGTTCTCCTATTTATTTTCCTTCTCTGTCCAACACTTAGCCAATTCTATGCCCGAACTTGCTCCTATTTCCTTGTGCAATCCTACAAGAAATTAGCTCCTAAGAGATAGGAATTTTCTCCTATCTTCTTGCGCAATTTCCAAGGAACGATTCAATTGCTTAACTGTCAAGCCTGTACACTCAACTAGTATACAATTGATTATTACAATGTGTTTTTTCCTCCACTCTAGCTAGGAAATTCGAATTCCATGCATGTCTGGGATATTTTTAGCTGATTGACTAGTTTAACTGAGAGATCATTGAGTTAACAATAGTTCTACTACTCAACTGGACTTCAACTAACTCAACTAGGTACTTGATATCAATTAATTGAGTCAAACTGAAAATAACTAAACTATATTACTAAATTTTAGCAATCACTACATGCACAACTCTACTTCTAGCTTCTAACTCGAATTTACTGAGCTAACTAGTAGACAAGGCCATGTCACACAAGTTAACTACAATCCAAGTCATCCTGTTGATGTGGAAAATCAAATTACTAAATTTGACTAAGGCACAGTCAACTTTAGCCTTTCTTGCTACAATTTCTAACACTTTAATCTTGTCCTTATTTGTTATGCATTTTCATATATTTTTATATGTAGTACTTGTTTCTTATCTCTTCAATGTGTGTGGTTGTCACATGTCAAATCTAACTTGTTACCAGATGAGTTTGATTTCTGTAGTGTCAAAATTATTTTTTCTCATCACTTGAATATGTGTAGTTGTCGTATGTCAAATCTAACTTAGTATCAGATGAGTTTGATTTTAGTGAGTTATTATTTTCTAACCAATTGTATATTTTAATGCAATTCAATGTTAATTTTTCTAAGTAGTTTCATAAGCATATTTTTTCATTCTAGCATTAGTAAATGAGTTCTAATTGTTTATAATTTCTAAATAAATTTTTAGGTATCCAGACTCTTTTAAACGGTTTTGAACTGTCAAAGCTTGGACCTTGAACATTACTTCATGCTTGTTGGACACCCACCTTCACTTGTGACTTGGGAGGTTTGCACCCAAAATAATATGGTATAGCCACATGCAAATCAAATGGATAAAAGGCACTAGGAAATATGCTTACTACATAATTTTAATAAACATATCATGTTCAAGTTAAATAAATTATGAGACTGCATAAAATATTCAGGCAATAACAAGAAAATGAAAAAAATGTTGTGATATTTGTTGATATTTATAGGGCATAAGCTAGAATAAATTTTCTTCAACATGATAACTACTTCCAATGATAAATTATCATTAATTCCACATAGCTATCATTCAATATCATTAACCAGTTATACAGAAGAAAATATAAACAATTAAACATGAAAGAGAAATAGAAAATGACCATGTGATATTGAGACAAGAGACCTAAAAATTAGGCTTGGGGCCAAGGAAAACCCCACAAGGGGTAAACCCAAAAATATTTCCTTATGAGAGAGAGAGAAAGTTCAAGATTCATCAATACATAAGAAACAACCATATCAAGTCAAACCAATAACCAAGAACAAAAAATCAAGCACTAAGCCCTCCTTCTAAAATTAAACCCTCCTTTTCTCCTTTTGCCTTTGTTGGATCAAAGATAACTAAGACACCAATCGATATCCAAATGAGGAGAAGTGATATCCTATTTATATCCTTTCAATGGGGTTTGAATGGGTGCCTCGAAGGGGCCCAACCGACTTTCCTAATAAGAGGATGCCTTGATCAATTTTAGGAGAAAAATATAAAAAATTCAAATTTCCCAATTTCTTCATGATGAAAACACTAACCATGGCTACCATATTTCCAACACTCCATTTTAGCCATGGGGTACATTTCATTTTCTCTCTAAAGATATCCCTTACCAAACCATAGGTTTCACAACCACAGCCTAAGGGACAAATCACAAGTCTCATCATAAGGAAAGATACATAGCATCCAACACATCCCAAAAGCCACAACCCTATGGCATCTAGGTCAGCGCTCTACTAACCAGTCGGATCCATCAATGAGGCAAAATCAATAATATGCACAGGGTACATCTCCTCGACCACAAACAAGGTCTCCAGGTCACAGCCTAAGGGAGGAATCCTTATCTCAATCCCCGACTATATAGTCTCTTGGTCCACAGCCTAAGGGAGAAAATTCTTCCTTCCTGACCAAACCATAGGTCTTGTTGAGTAATCTAATTGATAGTTAAATTACTTCATTAATTGTCAAACCAAGGTGTGTGTACTTGTGAAGTGCATGTGCACAATATATGCTAGGAGTTCTACTTTTTATCAAAGTAGTGTTTAAGCTATTAAAGGAAATTTTGGAACATAACTAAATCAAGATCAACTCATCTCAACCCTATGCACTTGTTCTTTCTATCAAACTTGAAAAAGAAAAATTATTCTTTTAAAAATAAGATCAAATGACAAGAATTGAATCAAATTTAAATGGCTATTCTAATTACATCAAATTGAAATAATTATTCTACTTACACCAAATGGAAATGACTATTCTATTTCAATTAAATTGAAAGGCTATTGTACTTGATGAAATGAAATATTGCTTTAGTGCAACAAATTGAAATATTATCCTATCAAATAGAATTGAAACTAATTTTAAAACCAAACTATTTGAATTCAAATGAACTAATGAGAAAGAGTAAAACTTCAAATCATGATAAATTACTATTGTGCACAATGGAGATTTGAATCAATCTAAGCATCTAAATCTGAGACTAAGTGGAAAATCTTAATGAAAAGAACTAACAATTAAAAAAAATTGGTTGTTTTCAATTTTAAAGAGCGCTCAATCCTGTGCAATGAAATCAACAATAAGTAATTGAACAAAGATGTGAACAAACTGAACTAACTGCAATTCTAATTGTAACTAATTGAAATGACAATAAAAACAAATTATCTAAGTTATCTTATAAATCTCCAGTGGGCACTCTCATTGAGTTGAAGTCGTCGTGAATTCAAATCAAATTGACTAAGGACGCATTTGCACTTCGGGAATAGAGTACTTGTATTAATAAAAAAAGAGTGTCTTCAAAATTTCCAAACAGAGTATGTATGATCTATTCTTCATTATCTTGACTTGCGGATCAAGGAGATATTTGTACACTAGCTAATTTAACAATTTAAAGAAAGAAATGTCGAGAGGCAAGTTCGTGGATCGACAACACATTCTTTGAACTTAACTAAGAAATGGATCTAGCATGATTTTCTCTGTCATAGCAAATCATGCAAATCATCTTCTTTTACACATCAGCTACATGAGACTCATTTGCTTGATTTCATCTTTTCCACACTCGCTTGATGCTAAAACTGCTTCCTCAAACCCTTGCCACATGCACGAACAGAACAAAGTTGACCTAGGTGTTTGACCAAATGGATTCTTATTCTAGTTGATTTTTTGAGTTGGCATAATAGGTGGATAAGCATGTCCTTGAAATTTGGCACCTATTCATGTCATTTTTTTTTTAAGTCTTTGCATGTTGTATAACCATGGATTAAGATATGGAAAATTTAGTCAACTACAGAAATGTTACAATTCGGTAGCCAAAGAGATATTTTAGTCAATTTCATAATGAAACTTTAGATTATGGGTAATAATGATTTGATACCTTTTGTTATAGCTAAAATGATATTGATGACCTTATGACCTGTAAATATATATCAAAAAATATATGGGATGGATGGAAAAATGGGAAAAAGAGTGTCAAAATTGAGGATAATTCGAGAGTCCAACACTCCCCCACATTGAGGATGTTGCATGTCCTCATTCACAAAACTCAAAATTGAATAGGTCTCCTTGTTACTATGTTGCTTTTGAGGCCTAAATCAACACATCCATATTGCTTGGAATGCCCCTTGTTTTTCACCTTAATAGGCCATCTATTTTTTCTCATGAGAAGTTTTGATTATAGCCTATTGACCTTATTTTTGAGCACTTTGTTGTTAGCTTTAAGATTTTTTTTTTTCTTATACCAGAAACACATTCTTAACAACATAGTGTCATTTTTTGCCTTCAAAAGTTCATTTTGTGCTTTGACCATTTAATTTACTTCTCGGATATACTTGTTTAGTACTTCTAACTGAGAAATATCTTGCTTCAGAGTGTGAATAATTTCTTGTTTTCCTTAAGAAGTAGTTGTGTGAGTCTCCGAATCAATTATAATATCAAAACCATATAAAACTTCTTCATGAAATTGAATTTCTTCAGTGGACTTTACCTTCTACACTTTTTTCTCCAAATTCACCAAATATTCATAAACTTCTTGTTGGGTTCGGTCAATTTCCAAAGTCTTTCTCATTGGACTCTGATGGAATGAAATTTTTTCCTTTGTTCCTATGGAAACATCATCTTCCTCTTCAAGATTAACAATTTCTAGATGTTTCTGGAGTGTTGGATTGATTGAATGCTTGGAAAGTCATTTACTCCTAATTTTTTTCTTTAGCTATATTGTTTCCTGTGTAATATTTCTATTGTTTCCATTTCTTTGTATCTTAGATTGATTTTCTTCAAATGATTTTGCTTCTTCGTGGCCTCTAGTTCTTGAGTTCTTTCACTAAATTTCTTTCTTCTAACCTCATGTTTCATGTTTTTTCTATCTAATCTTGTCCAAGTACTGACTAAGTGGTGTATCTTCCTCTCATAGAATTTCCATTGGTTCTGGTTCGTTGACTGGAAGACCCTCTTAATTTTCTAAAACAACTTTAGGGTGTAGAAATCCCCACTGTAGATCAACAGATTATGCAATATACTAAAACACAATACAAGATCTACTTCTACAACACTTTGTGGAAGCTTAATCGAATTGAGCAAGATCAAGAGAACACATATAACTGAGAATGAGAAATCAATCACACATAACATAGAAGAAATAACCCGAGGAAAGCCTCAGCCTAAAAACCCAATCTTTGTATTATCATACAAGTGGAAATCTTGTTCAAGTTACAAAAAGAATCAGTTCTCAAGCTATCCTGCTCTCTCTGCAATCAAACAATACTGCTCATAGACAGTCAAAGGCTCTCACAACCTTCTCCTCTACCCTCCAATCCTCCTATTTCCTTACGTGATTTTTCTTGGGGTCCATTGAAGCCACATGTGTGAATTTCCCTCCTCACACACTCACTAACCTCTGATCTAACTGTTCAATCTTGAAGGAGATAATTCCTTCTACATAGATGAGTTTCCTTTATAGGAAAAATCCATCCAACTGATAGTACATTGTCCTTCCTCTGATCTCAACTGGCTCTCTGTCTGAACTGACATGCATGAGTTATTTATGAGAGAATATTTAGTTCTCTGAAGTGTATCAGTTACATGCATGCAAGCATTAACTAACTGAACTCACAATTAATTCAACAAACTGTTTGAATTAATCTAACTCGACTTGACTCAGTTAACTGAGCCAACTAATTACAACTCATCCTTATCTCTTTAACTGATGGATAAATCCTCAATTAATGGAGAAACTGTTGCATGTCCCCACATAGACTTCATGTTTGATTTTCCTTAACTAATTAACTCAAGATGAATTAATTAATTATTTTACAAACAATTGTTAAGATCAAATTTGAATTTTACTTCACTATTTTAGTTTAGGGACTAACTAAAATAGGAATCTATCCCGAACTGCTAAAAAAAGTAATGATATTTTAAGCACTTTCATTTTTCATTCCTTGTTGCTCAATCTAGTAGTGGTACCTGAACTGCTATTTTTAGCATTTCTTGTTGCCATTTTCAACACAACGTTCAGGTTTTGAGATGTTCTTCGTCTTCTCCTCCTAGTTTTTGGCAATTCTTCCTCTTCTGAAGCTTCTATAAAATGATTTCTAGCTAGAAAATCTTATAAGTTATCACCAATAGAATTTAGATGAACTTCAATGAGAATTTTTATTAGACCATAATGATATAGGGCTCTATCGATATTCTGAGAATCTCTTTGAATGTTGAAGGTCGTTTTATTTAAAATCCATATTAAGTATTAAGGTGAATTAATTTCCTTTCCCTCAACAAAGTGCATGAGTAGCCTAGCATGGTAAAAGAGCATAATACCAAACCTGCCTTCACAAGTTATAATTTTTTGGAGGACTAGCAATAGATTTCTCCATTTGGTCTTCAATGCAGTGATTGGTATCCCTTTTTTAAATGTTGAGGTGTCCATGTGTGGGTCATGCTATAAAATCCTCCAATATTCATCCTTGATGCTCTGACTTTTGAACCAACTTTCTCCAATTCGAGGCAGTCTTGTTGCCTCTTATATGAATGACTTAGAAATGTTAAGCCTGATTTCTCATATTTTTGCTTCAATGCCATCGAATGCTCCAGAAAAATCTCTAATGACCCCCTCTTCATAGTCATTGAATTTATCAAAGAATTGAATCCATCCTACTTGTTGCAACTGGTCTCTGATTCGAGGGTAAGCACTGAGAAAAATTTCTCCATGTGGCTCGAATCTAGCAGTAAGACAAATGGTGGAAGAGAAGTTGCACCCTCGAATTTCCTCTTTCTTGACAAGGAGATTTGAACATGAATATAGTGGCAGAGAATAGGATTGATGGATGATGGAGGCAGGGTGTGGGTAATAAGAAAGTGATTGGGTATAAATGGAATTCCTCTTTTGCTAATGATTTCCCATGAATTCATTTGATTCATTTTTATAGGATCGTTGAGATCTTTCAAATCATTTTCATACAGTGGGAGGATTTTATCATAATGAGATGGATTACAATAAGGTTGATCAAGTATGAACATGATAGGTTATAGTACACGGTCATAATTTCAAAAGAAGGTGTACAAAAATTATTATACAAGCCCAATAGATATATCATTCCTTAAAGAAAAATGACGTAATATCCTTTGTACATACCATTTGACGTAGCCATTTATCCATTTTTCATATTTATGATGCCTTCTAGATGCTTACTAATTGATTTGCTTTTGTAGGTCTGTTATTAGTTGTGGAATTTGAAATGAGCTATGGAAATTGTCAATTGTTTTCGTTCTCTTCTAAAATTTATAACTTTTCTGGAAAACTTGTTATCACTGATGTGGTTGATATTTATTGGTATTGCTAACATCTAAATTTTTTTAAGAAAACCAAGTCTCCAAAAATACTTATTAGACCATAAAATTTTATTAGAAGAAAAGGAGGGATAAAAAGGAAATGGGACAAAACAAGGAATTATGAAAATATAAACTGCCAAGAATTCTTGGTTTTAAGTTAAGATTTTATGTATAGATATGCCAACAATGTTGGTTTTCATACACACACACACACACATATATATGGAGGATGAGGAGAAGAATCTCATTTTTCAACCAACTTGAAATCAGAATTGTATTGCAAATATTTGACAAATTCCTCTTTTGTTAAGGGCTTATGATATAACTTTAACCTATGCCCATTAATAAGAAAGGTAATATTTTCTTCATCAATAGTCCTGATTCTAATTTCTCCACTATCAAAGACAATATTTATCCCGTAGGGACCAAGCTAGTGATTTTTAAATTTTCCTTGAAAATCCTTGAATTTAGAGTAAAAAAGAAGAGCCCAATCACTTGGCTTGAAGTTAATGGTTTTGATGAATTTATCATGCCATCTCAATCTTTATTATTGGACTAAGCTAGTTCTTTAGATAACATCTTGTCGGATATCATCTAGCTCATTTAGTTGTGCCAGTCTTTGGTTTTTAGCCTCAAATAGATCAAGTCCCAATTTTGTTGTTGTTCTAAAAGTCTCCACTTCGAATTCAATTTAAAGAAAAACTTTCTTCCCATAGACAAGATCATAAGGAGTATGTCCAGTAGTGTTCCTCCATGTGGTATGGTATGCCCAAAGTGCCTCTGGAAGTCTTTCTACCCAATCTCTTCTATGCAAATGTATAATTTTGGTCAGAATTGTTTCAAGTACCTTATTGGTGGATTCCGCTTGCCCATTGGCTTGTGGATGATATGGAGTGGATTTTGTGTATTTGATCTTGTATTGCTCCATAATTTTCTGCACCAACTTTGATGTGAATCAAGCATCATGATATGTTATAATTTCCCTTGGGACACCAAAACGAGCGAAAATATCCTCAAAACGATATGTAACTATAACATTTTTAGTAGAAAAAGAAAGAAGTTTAACTTCTACCCATTTTGTAACATAATATGTAGAAACAAGAATGTACATTTTTTGTTTATATGGAGGTTTGATTGGACCAATAAAATCTAGAGCCTGTTTTTCAAAAGGTTCTACAAGTACTTGAGGTTGTAGAGGAATTTCATTTGATTGTATGGGTCTTCCCATTCTTTAACAACTATCACATATTTTGACATATTCCTTAGCATCTCTAAAAAGAGAAGGCCAATAACATCCAAAAAGGACTTTGTATGCAATTCTTCTATCAGCAAAGTGTCCTCCACATGGTTCATCATGGAAATCTTTCAATATCTATGGTACTTCATCCTCTCGAACACATCTTCATATGATCAATTCAGGTCCAATTCGATACAATTCTCCATCTACCCATGAGTAAGGTGCACTGGTCTTGATAACCTTTTGTCTGTATTTGGATGACAAATGTGGGGGAAACTTTCCTATGATCAAATAGTTAGTGATATCTACAAACCAAGGATTTTTAGTAGATACTGCAAAAGGATACTCGTTAGGAAATTTGTCCTTTACAAGAATATCGATATTATCATTCTGCATCATAGAAAGGAAACCAACCACTGTATTTTCCTTTCCAGGCCTATCCAGAATAGTAATATTGAATTCATGCAATAACAACAGCCATCTAGTAATTATGACATTAGTAATTGGTTTATTTATTAAATATATAATAGAAAATTGATATGTATGAATGAAAGTTTCATAATCAATAATATAATGTCGAAATTTATTGATGGCATGAACAACCACTAAAAACTCATTTTCTTTTACTGTATAGTCTAACTTTATAGGAGTCAAATTTTTACTTGTGTATTAAATAGAATAAGGATTCAAATCCTTTTGTCCTAAAACAACTCCTAAAGTTGTATCTGAAGCATCAATTGAGACATGGAAGGGAAGAGACCAATTAGGTCCTCTTAAAATTGGTGCTTTAGTGCTTTTCTACTTCAATGATTCAAATGCCAAATGATTTTTGGTAGTCAGAATTCCAAACAAAATCACAATATTTTGTTAGAAGTTTAAAGAGTGGAGAAGTTATTTTGTGAAGATTTCTATGAATCTTCTCTAATACCCTGTAAAACTAGGAAAACTTTTAACATCTCTTTGACAAGTAGGAATTGAAATTTTAGAAATTACCCCCACCTTAGATGCATCCAACTTGATTCCATCCCCTAAAATGTGGTGGCCTAAAACAATTCCCCTATTAAACATCATAAAACAACTCTCATGACTTAATGAATGATTTGTTTATTTGCATCTAATGAGCACTTTTTCAAAATTTTAAAGAGCTTCTTCAAAAGTGTTTCCATAAATATTGAAATCATCCATGTAAACTTCTACACAATCATGAATCAATTTAGAGAAGTGTTGGACATCTAATCTGCTAATGGTTGGTTTGGAATGTGAACAATCACCGGAGTGCAAGAGACCACTTGGTATGTGAAGACCAAGGGTCACAAGAATGCAATATAAATGTACACCTTTGTTAATAGAAATATATTCACGTTTATCCAATTTGGTTGTCCACATTCCATGTGTGTTTAACATGGTATCAAAGATGGTGCGTTCCTAACCTGCTCAATCTTATTTGTGCCATTATTTTTGTGGCCTTCCTCTAGCGGCTTTACCTATCATCCCTGACGCAATGTTTCTATACTTGATATTCATTACCTAATTCTCCCTTGAAAATAAATTAGTCTGACATCTCATTTTTGCATGCCCGTTTGGTGGTTAACCAATGCGAGCTTTTATTTTTCGCATGTCCTCTGAAATAATAGGGTGGTTAGTAGGTATTTGACAAGAACGTAGTCAAAGCTCGTATGTAGGATTTGGTATCGTCTCGATTTTGCCCAATAGTAAAAAAAAAAAGGTGTTTTATCCTAATACTAAGGTCTGTAAATTGAATCAATTGAGCTAGTCCTTGGCAGTCAATCTATAGGTTTGTCTTCTAGTCTACATTTTCTCTGGTCAGGATCCAAAAATAACATTTTTTTTGTTGCATAATGTTTCTCCTCTCACCTTGCACACTGTCCTCCAAGTCGTTTCATCTAAGTATGTTTCATTCCTCTCACATGTATTGACACAACGCGGCCCCACTCTTGCTAAAAGAGCTTAGAGAAATATATTTATAATCTCTCCACAGAGTGTAGTCAACAACCTCATAGATCCTAAGTCTGGCTCCAAAACGAAGTTTTCATAGCATTCTCACATGAGTTGTTGCGGTGAATTTCAATGGTTCCATTTTTGTATGCCTTTCATGGATTCTAACGCGCCATTGATTTGCTATCTATCAAAACTCCATTTCCCTAATTCTATTGTCTGTCCCTATGACCGTTCGTTAAACCCTAACGTAGACCTAATCATTTTCTTTCTCCACGGGTTGCTACAGAATGGTGAATTTCACCTTGCTCTACCATTTTTTGTGCTACTAATGCTTGGTAAGTATTGTGACACTAGACACAACATTTCCACTGTGTTCTCAATTTTTCCATGATTTTTCAAAGACTTGGAGTAATCTCTCAACTGCGTTATATTGAGCCATTGTCATTTTCTTAGACAAATCCAAACAATATTAAAAAAAAATGTGAACTAACCAATGTGATTGATAGCGCAGTGTATGAGATATCTCGAGGTATGAGAGAGGGAAAACGTAAGGTTTCATGCAAGAACAGTTTTCAATTCTCTATAATAAACATTGGTCCTGAACCTAAAAATTGACTCACCAAGCACTTTTGGAAATGTTGGTGGCCCTCTTCACCAAGGCCTTGTAGATTTTAAACCCGTACAAAAATTACTTGCATACGAATTCTTAAACACAGAAAATAAACAATGCGAGAGCATAACACATAAAACACATATACACAGAGATTTTCCCCTGGATCCAAAACCAGGACTACCAGCTTGATTTTTTGTTATGTTCCTTTCAATGTTACAATACATATTTATACATGCCAAAGAATCCTATACCATGGACCGAAAACCATCACGTCCAAAAACATGTGTGAAAATCATGCACAAAACCATAGGTGGGTCCGCCCAA
>APFE030426239.1:76258-111296 GCA_000404065.3 Pinus taeda | reverse complement strand
GGGGGGGGGCTTTGCCCCCCTTCTAACCCCCCAGTTAACTACGTGGGCTAGTCGTGGAAAGAATATAACACAATCCAATATTCTCCCACTTGTTGTTTTCTTTCCACAATTGGCCACAAGAGAGATTTGTCATTTATCCAGCCCTGAAATGCCCATTGTTTCTCTACACCAAGAGAACTTCTCAGAGCTCACAGATTTTTTCAATGTATCTGCAGTATTCTTCAAAGTATCCACCTTTACCAGCAACACCTTTTTGTCTTCTATCATATCCCTCACAAAATGATACTAAACATCAATGTGCTTTCTCTTTGAATGATATGTAGGGTTCTTTGCTATGAAAATTTCGCTTTGGTTGTCACAGTCTATCCTTATAGCTCCTTGTACTAACCCCATACTTGAACACAATCTCTACAACCAAACTGCTTCCTTTCTTGCATGAGTGGCTGCCATGTATTCTGCCTCTATAGTTGATAATGCCACAACATATTGTTTCTTACTCATCCAACTAACTGCACCTCCAAATAGGTTTAACACATACGCACTTTTAGATCTTCTCTAATCTAGATCTCCAACCTAGTCTACATCAACAAAGCCACAAATATCCAAAATTTTGTCCAATCCTAGTCTTCCTTGGTAGCACAAACCATAATCACTAGTGCCATACAAATACCTGAAAAATCGCTTCACTGCTGTCCAATGCTCCTTCCTTGGTGTTGACATAAACCTGCTAAATACTCCCACTACATGTGCAATGTCTGGTCTAGTACATACCATCGCATACATCAGGCTACTAACTACACTTGCATATGGAACACGGGACATGTCCTCTTCCTCTTTTTGTGTCTTGGGACGCTGTTCAATAGATAACTTTACACCTACAAGAATAGGAACCTTCACCGGTTTGCTATCATGCATATTAAACTTCTACAATATTGCCTCGACATACTTCCTCTGGTTTAACCAAAGCTTCCTCTTTGTCCGATCTCTTTTAATTTCCATGCCCAAAATATAGTTTGCAACACCAAGATCTTTCATGTCGAATTTGGAGGACAATTGGGTCTTCAAATCCTGGATAATTTCTTTGTCATTTCCAACCAGCAACATATCATCCACATACAAGACCAGATAAATAACATGGTCACCAATTAATTTAAACTACACACAGTGATCTGCTTTGCTTCTGGTGAAGCCAAGTCCCCATATAAATGTATCAAATTTATGATACCACATCCTTGGTGACTGTTTTAACCCATACAGAGACTTCTTTAACTTGCATACCAGTTATTTCTTACCCTTCACCGCAAAGCCTTCAGGTTGCTTCATGTAGATCTCCTCTTCAAGATCCTCGTGAAGAAATGTTGTCTTCACATCCATCTGTTCTACCTCAAAATCAAAAGCAGCAACAACATATAAAAGTAACCTAATAGAAGTTACCTTGGCAACAGGAGAAAAAATATCACCAAAATCAATTCCCAACACCTCAAAATAACCTTTTGCTACCAACCGAGCTTCGTATTTCTCCACCTTTCCTTCTACATTTGTCATCTTCTTGAACACCCATTTGCTGCCAATGGGTTTCCTTCCAGTCGGCAACTCCACCAGATCCCAAGCCTCATTTTTGTGCAAAGATGCCATTTCATCAACCATGGCCTCTTTCCAAAGTTTGCCATCCTCTAAATCTACTGCTTCCTTCACAGTTATGGGATCATTGTCAGTAATAGATAAAGCAAAATTTGAACAAAAAGCAGAAGGACTATACCTTTCTGGCTGCCTTCTTTCTCGAACTGATCTTCTCACACCCGGAGTTTGTGGCTCTTCATCTTCTGCTTCCTCCTCTGTTGTAGAGTCTAATTATTCCTCCTTAAGCTCAAACTCTATCTTCTCAAGTTCCTTTGGTTGGACTTCATGTTTAGTAACATCTTTTACCTCTCTGAACACCACATCTCAGTTGTACACAACCTTCTGTGTGATTGGGTTCCAAAGCTTATAACCTTTTAAACCATCCTTATACCCAATAAAGATGCACTTTTCAGATTTACTATCCAACTTGGTTCATTTCTCCTTTAGAACATGTACATATGCACACATCCAAATACCCTTAGATGTGAAAGAGATGGTTTCTTACCAGTCCATACCTCTTGTGGAGTCTTATCCTCCAATGCTGATGAAGGTGGCATGTTGACCAGGTAACATGCAGTATCCATTACCTCTGCCCAAAATTCCTATCCTAACTGGCCCCACTGAGCATGCTTCTTGCCCCTTCCATCAACGTTTTATTCATTCTTTCTACAACTCCATTTTGTTGAGATGTATATGGAGTAGTCTTCTGTCATGCTATACCACACTTCTTACAGAATTATTTAAATTCCTTACTGCAAAACTCTCCACCATTATCTATCCTCGGTACCTTTATCTTCTTCTCTATCTGATTTTCCACGAGAGCCTTAAATTCTTTAAACCTGTCAAAGGCTTCAGATTTCTTCTTAAGGAAATATATCCATGTATTCCTTGAGAAGTCATCTATAAATGATACATAGTACACAGACTTACCTAGTGATGGAACCTTCACAGGTCCAAACACATCAATGTGCACAAGTTCTAATATTTGTTTCGCCCTCTTACTACCAGAGGGGAAACCCACCCAATTCTGCTTCCCATATACACAATTTTCATAGAAATCAAAATCCAAAGAGCTATTACTCATACCTTCTACCATACTTTACCATGAAGTATCTGAAGGCCCTTTTCTCCAATATGTCCAAGCCTTTGATGCCACAGCATGGTCTTCTCTCCAGAGACCACTAGATTTTCTGCTCCACTTTCAGGAACCACAGAACTGTTGCACCCATCAACAACAATGCTACCTTGCAGCTTGTACAAAGTTCCAATTCAAACTCCCCGAATCAATACCAGTGCCCTCCAAACCATCTTGCAGGTATCATCGTAGAACACTTTTTTTACACTTGCAGCATCCAGCTTGCTTACAGAAATAAGATTTCTGGCTAATGCAGGAATATGTAGAACACTCGAAAGTTTTCTAACCCTTCCACCTTGCAACTTCAACTTTACTTTTTCGTGACCAACAATTATAGCTTTCCTATCATCCCCTAAGAAGACATCACCACCATCATATTTCTCACACTCGCAAAACCACTCTCAATGGGGAGTGAAGTGAAAGGATGCGCCTGAGTCAATCAACCATGCCTCATGATCTACATGTGTACTTTAAGAAGCCAAGTACACATCCCAACCTTCATCTGAGGTGGTTTTCGCCTATGCAAAAGGAGAATCATTAGATCCCTTTCCTTTGTCAGGAGCTTTAGATTTACAGTCCCTTTTGTAGTGCCCTTCCTTTCCGTATTTCCAACACACCACCTTTACAGGTTTTCCTAGAGATTTAGATCTCCTTCTATATTTAGATCTCCCACTTGATGACTTATTTTTGTTTATGTTCTAGGACTATCCTCGTACACACAAGGCATCACCATTTTGGCTCTCCATATTTTTCCATGTCATCTCCTCTGTCAGTAAGGATGAGACTATTTCATCAAACTGCAAGACAATAGCATTGCTACCTATTGCAATAACCAGAATATCCCACGAATCTGGTAGAGAACACAACAAACTAATCCACTTATCTTCATCTGAAATTTTGATATCAACAAACAATAACTGACTTACCACAGTATTAAATGCATTCAAATGCTCTATCACCGAGTCTCCATCTTTCATCCTCAAGTTATACATCTTTTTCCGTAGGAACAGTTTATTCACCAGAGACTTAGATTGGTACAAAGTCCCTAACTTGTCCCACAAAGCCTTCGCCATAGCTTCTCTTGATACATTCAATAATACTAAATCTAAGACACACAATCGTATTGTGCTCTTTGCCTTTTGATCCAACTCCTTCCATTCTTCATCAGACACTCCCGTTGGTTTAGTACCCGAATCTACCACGATCCACTGATCTTTATCCACCAATAGATCCTCCATCTTGAGTTTCCACAGGTAAAAAATCTAACCATTAAGTTTCTTGATCTCTATATTTCACTGCTCGCCATCTTCTTTCACTACCAAAATTGATCCCGCAGATCTCCCACTGAACAAGGTCTACCATAGGCTCGAGCAAAACCCCTCAGCAGCAAAGGCGTCCCCTTGAAGCCAAAACAACTCTGATATCAAATGTATGTTTTAACCCTATACAGAAATTACCTGCATACGAATTCTAAAACACATAAAATAAATAATGTGAGAGCATAACACATAAAACACATATACACAGAGATTTTCCTCTGGATCCCAAAATCGGGACTACCATCTTGATTTTTCATTATGTTCATTTCAATGTTACAATACATATTCATAAATGCCGAAGCATCCAATACCATGGACCGAAAACCATTGCGTCCAAAACCATTTGTGAAAAATCATGCACAAAACCATAGGTAGGTCTGCCCGAGCCCCATAAAGTGGGGTTACCTATGAATCCCCTTCTATACAATTGGTGCAACAAAGGGGTAGCTCTGCCCCCCTTCTAACCCCCTGGTTAACTATGTGGGCTAATCGTGGAAAGAATATAACACAACCCAACACAAAGAAGTTTGAGAATGTCTTTAGGATTAATCACATTATTAGTTGTTGGTTGACATTTCAAAACATTTGATGTTGTTCATCCTCACAACAAAGTTGAAAAAGTTGATCTATCACTATTTTTAAATAGCAAAGATGCACCTTGTTGTAGAAATAAATGTTATAAAAGTAAAATATTTTAATTGAAAAATGAAGTATTTGGTCAATATACTATTTTATAAGAAAATAGTAAAAAACCAATTAATTAGTTATGAAAGCTAACTGTTATAAAAACAAAAAACCACAAAATTGGGAAAAAGAAATTGACTAAATTAATATTATATTATTTTATTGTAAAGTCATTCAAATCTAATTATAAGTTTAAATAATTATTAAACTAGTAGGTATTATTATTATTATATAATAAATCATAAATTTAATAATTAATTTTATAAATTATATCATAATATGTATGTAAATATATTAATTTGATTGAAGAGAATGTCAAATAGGATTAACATATTTTATAGACTAAAGTTAATTTTAAAAATAACATTAATATTAGGCACATAAATAATAATAAAGAAAGAGAGAAAGAAAAAAAGACTCAAGGGTTGAAAAATATCTTCATTTATTATATATTATAATAAAAGGGGAATAGAAGAATCAATTAAAAAATCAAGATAAAAGTATGATGCAGGCTGAAGCAGAACTCAAGAAACCCCAATAATCACCCCACGATTCCCTTTTAGTTATAACCCGACCTTTTTCTTTTAAACTGAAACACCTTTGGAAACAAGCCAAAAAAATGAATTTTACATTTTGAGTCAGCACGCTCGTTGTACACCAAAAGTCAACGCACACAATCCTTCATGACCGTTGATCTAGATTTGTTTGATCTAACGATTGCCAGAGATTTCGGGCGTGAAACATACACAGGGAATAACCGCTCGATAAGCGATTTCCTCTCTCCTTTCTTGTGCTACATGTCAAATGTTCAATGGGATCAGGTGTCAACCCTTCAAAACAGCTTACAACTCTTGAGTTGCCCAAAATACCATTCACTGTAGCGATCTCGCTTCCACGATCCAACAGTTGTGATTTATTCACGATCTAACGACCACGATTGAATCAGCCGATCGCAAGTCGCAAGTTCACTTGGCCAGGCTCCTTCCGCTTTAGAATTGCGATGCGATGGAGAAACACAGACCTCATGAGGTTTAAAAGCCTCTATCTATAATATTTCACGTCTGGGCTTGGATCTGATCTATGTTTTGCACCGATTCTTAGTGTAAGTAGGGTTTTCCACTTGTGGGGCCAAAACTATGTAATAAACTTCACCGATCTGATATTGGTAATTCGACAGTTAGAACTAAATTGACATCAAACAATGATATTAAAAAGGCCTCAAAATTTTATTAATTCCACGATTTAAACATGAAACATAGAAAAACAAAGGAATAAACTCACGCCTATATACAAAGGAAACAAAAGCACAACGAGGATTTCCGCGGACTTGAGAATTGATCACACACACAATATTATTCATTCACAATAAAATAATTACAGAGTCTCGACCTTGGCCTAATTACACAAATAAAGACCTCTATTTCAAATACAATCCTCACACTATTCTTGCTCTCTCTCCACTCAATCCACTCTTTCTTTTATTACATTTTTCCCTATTTTTAATCAATCTAACAACAAATCTTCTAATTCCTAGCTCTATCACACACCTATGCTAACAACTTATCTTTGAACCTAAAATAAGACAATTTATAACTATTACAATAATGAAACACAACTCATTTCTTGAGAGATCAAACCCTCTCAGTAAAACTAACTTTTGACCAATCAGGTCAATGAAATTCAACTTATTTAGCCACAACATGTGAAAAAACTTTCACATTGTTGGCTAAGTCTGGATGCTCCAGCATCAAACTCCTGGGAAAGAAAAGAATCATCGTTCAAACTTTCAGGACTTACTCCATACTTCTGCAACTCTACTGTTGTTAACCAGCTAGCATCCTCCACTGGTTGTCCTTTCCATTTGACTAGATATTGGAAATAAGATTGTCCTCTAGTTCTTTTGGATACTCTTTTCTCCAAAACAACTTCCACTTCTTTCTTAGCTGTCTTTGGCATTTGTTCTTCCCAGTTCATAGTTTTAACTTCATCTCCTGTAGTTTCCCCCTGTAGCTTTATCTCTGCCTCTTTGTATGGATACAAATCTGCAACATTGAAGATAGGTGATATTCCAATCCCTTCTGGCAACTCAATTTCATATGCATTAGCTGAAAACTTTCTTACGATTTTACATGGTCCTATCTTTTTCATTTTCAGTTTATTGTAAGTTTTAGCATGAAATATTTCTTTTCTCAAATACACCATCACTAAGTCTCCCACTTGGAATTCTTTCTCTCTTCTTTTCATATCTACCCTTTGTTTGTATTTGCCGCTACTTTCTTGCAATGTACCTTTGACATCTTCTTGTAGTCTCTGCATCTGCTCTGCAAACTCTTCAGCTTTTGCACTTCTTGTCTCCTATTTACCAAAATTTCTGAGCTCATACACACCTCTTGGATTCATTCCAAAAACAATCTAAAATGGACTCATTCCAGTACTTCGGTTTGGAGTATTGTTATAAGAAAATTCAGTCTGAGCTAGTGCTAAATCCCACTGCTTAGGATTTTGATACACCAAACTTCTCAATATGTTTCCCAAGATCCCGTTTACTACTTTGGTCTTTCCATATGTTTGTGGATGGTATGCTAAACTAAAACTGAGGTTAGCTCGCAATTTCTTCCAAAGAGTTCTCCAAAAATTCCCTACAAAATTTGTATCTCTATCAGACACAATACTTACAGGAAATCCATGTAATCTTACAATTTCTTAAAAAAATAGATTAGCTATATGTGTTGCATCACTAGTTTTCTTACATGCAATGAAATGTGCCATCTTGGAAAATCTATCTAGGACAACATAAATAGAATCATTCCCTCTCTAGGTTTTGGGTAATCCAAAACAAAATCCATGCTAACTGCATCCCACGGTCGGTCTAGTATTGGCAATGGCTGGTACAATCTTGTATTCTGGCTTCTCCCTTTAGCATGTTGACATATCCTATACTTCTCAACAAATGTCTTAACATCAATCTGCATTTTTGGCCAATAATAAAAATCATTCACCTGAGCAAAGGTTTTATCTTGTCAAAAGTGACTAGATAATCCTCCACTATGTTTCTCCTTTATAATGTTTTCCCTCATAGAACATTTGGGAATACACAACTTGTTGCTTTTAAACAATAATCCTCCTTGAATGAGATAGTCCAACCACTAACTTCTGCTATGAATTATTGGATTATGAATTGTTGCATAGATATCTTCGAAATTTGCATCATCATTGTACGTTTGAACCATTTCTTCAAATCCTACAACACCCACTTTGAATTCTTGCACAATAAAACTTACCCTTCTCAATGCATCAGTGACTTTATTTGACTTACCACTCTTGTGTTTTATCACAAAAGTAAAGCTTTGCAAAAATTCTACCCACTTGGCATGTTTCTAGTTCAATTTTGGTTGGTTATTGATGAACTACAAGACATGATTTTCTGAATATAATATGAATTCCTTTAGCAGCAAATAATGTCTCCATTTTTTTAGGGCTTGTACAATAGCATAAATTTTTTAATCATAAGAAGAATACTTCTTCTTAGCTTCATTTAGTTTCTCACTAAAGTATGCTATTGGTCTCTGTTCCTGACTCAAAACCGCTCCAATTGCAACTCCATTAGCATCTGTTTCAACTTGAAATACTTTTTCAAAATAAGGCAAAGCTAAAACTATTTTCTCTGTGATTTTCTCCTTCAGCAATTTGAAATTTCTGTTTTCTGCTTCTGTCCACTTGAATGGTTGATTAGTCTCCTTGATTGTTTCAAGAATTGGTGCACAAATATGACTAAAGCCTTTGATAAACTTTCTGTAAAAACTTGCAAGACCATGGAAGCTCCGTACTTCAAATATATTTCTAGGAATAGGCCAATTCCAAATCACTTGGACTTTCTATAGATCCATTTTCAATCCTTCTTTAGAAACTACAAATCCCAAGTAAATCAATTCTTCAGGTTTATTAGTAGTTTCTCTTTCTATAGAGTTCTTAGCACCAACTTAAGATGCTCTAGATGTTCTTCTTTACTTTTACTAAAAACTAGAATATCATCAAGATAAACAATAACAAACTTTCCTGCATATTCCTTCAAGACTTCATTCATTAATCTCATGAATGTGCTAGGTGCATTAGTGAGTCCGAAAGGCATCACTAACCACTCATACAACCCACTGTTTGTTTTAAATGCAGTCTTCCATTCATCACCTTCTCAAATTCTTATTTTATGATATCCACTCTTCAAATCTATTTTAGTAAAATATTTGGATCCAGTCAAACAATCCATCAAATCATCCATGAGTGGTAATGGAAATCTATACCTAATAGTGATCTTGTTTATAGCTCTATAATCTGTACACATTCGCCATTCACCTCCTTTCTTTGGACTGAGTACTGTTGGGACAACACATGGACTAAGACTTTCTCTAATTAGCCCCTTAACCATCAATTCTTGCACTTGTCTTCCAACTTTTGCATTCTCTTGAGGAGTTAATATGTATGCTGCTTTGTTTGGCAAACTTGCTCCTGGTATTAGATCAATATGATGACTAATACTCCTGATCGGTGGCAATGCATTTGGCAACTCATCCACAACAATATCAACAAAATCATTCAACAAAGTTTTGATTTCTTCAGGTAAATCATCTAAGTTTGTGGAAGTCAAAATTACCTTAGGTCTCCCTATGATAGCAAAATGCATTTCTTCACCATTTTCAACCTCTTGTAACAACTCCTTCCCACTCATTAGCATAACACTGTTTTCAAGTTCTCCTTTGTCAGCTTCATCCTTCAATGGCAGAAGTGCATGTTTAGTTCCATCCTTCTATAGAGTATAAGTGTTTCTCCTCCCATCATGAATAAATTTTCATCAAATTGCCATGGTCTTCCCAGTAATACATGGCATACATCCATGGGCATTACATCACATAATATCACATCTTTATACGTACCAATTTGTATCTCAACCTTGAATTGTTTTGTCACAATAATTTGATGTCCCTTTTGTAACCATAACACTCTGTAATGAGTAGGGTGTATTGTCTTTACCAACCCTAGCTTGTTCACCATCTCTGTAGAAACAAGGTTATCAGTGCTTCCACTGTCAATTATCACTTTACAACATTTACCTTTAAATTTGCATGTAGTTCTGAACAAACTCTTCCTCTGAGCTGGTTCTTCAATCTCCTTCTCTGTCTTAAGCAAGGTCCTTCTCAATAACATGGATTCTCCTACTTCAGGGGGTTCTTCCTTTTCCATAATTAGAGGTGGTTCTGGCCTTGCCTGGGCCACATTCACATTTCGCTGACTTGTTTGTTTATTATGAGGAAAGTCCCATGACACGTGTCCCCATTCTCCACATGTGTAACATCTAACATCTCTTCCTTAGCCTCTTCCTCTAGGTGCAAATCTTCCTATATTAAAGTCTCGCCTCTGTGGTGGTCTACTGCTTGAGATGCTCGCTTCATGCTGATGTTGTTGTCCCCTTGGTCTGGTAGTTCCTCTACCTCTTACTGAGCTTCTTCCTCTATTCCTCTGAGTTTGTTTTCTCAACATATTCTCTTCTGCCTTCAAACCTACTTGATAGGCATCTTCAATAGTCTTTAGGCTCAACAAGCTGATCTCATCTTGGATGTCATACCTTAAGCCATTGACATATATAGCTACCTTCTCCATGTCATCTTCTGCATGTCCTGCTCTAATACTCAATCTATAAAACTCTTCTGTGTATTCCTTAACAAACATTCCTTTTTGCCTTAAATTTTGCAATTGTTTGAAAAGATTGAACTGATAATCTTTAGGCATAAATTTGGCTTTCATTTTAATTACCATTTTGTTCCATTTCTTGATCTTGGACTTTCCTTTCCTCATTCTGGATGTCTGTAACTCATCCCACCAAATAATTGCATGAACCTTCAGTCTGGTAACTGCAAATTTCACCTTCTTTTTGTCATCGGTTTCCTCTTCGTAGTCAAAATATTTGTCCAATGAACTGATCCAATCCATTAGCTCTTCTATTTTGAGACTCCCTTCATACATAGGAATTTCCATCTTTGCTTTTCCTCCTACTTTCGCCAACATCTTGATAACTCTGGTAGTTTCATTGTCCTCCTCTTCTTCTTCCTCAAAAGATTCTTCTTTAGCACTGTCAGCTCCTTCATTAGGTATTCTTCTCTGAGCAGTCTCAATTGTTTCCATTCTCGTACGCAGACTCTGGATCTCCTCTAACAGAACTACATTTGCTTTAGGTCTTCCTCGACCAATGCCATCTCCTCTCCTTGGTGGCATTTTTGATGTAATCAACCTTAATCTATGTGCTTTGATACCATAATTGACGTAGGCGGAAGCAGAAATCAAGAAACCCCAATAATCACCCCGTGGTTCCCTTTTAATTATAACCCGACCTTTTTCTTTTAAACTGAAATACCTTTTGAAACAAGTTGAAACAACAAATTTTACCTTTTGAGTCGGTGTGCTCATCGTACATCGAAATTCAACCTGCACGATTCTTCATGACCGTTGATCTGGATCTGTTTGATCTTACGGTTGTCAGAGATTTCAGGTGTGACACATACGCGGGGAATAACCACCCAATAAGTAGTTTCCTCTCTCATTTCTTGTGCTATGTGTCAAACATTCAATTGGATTGGGTGTCAACCCTTCAAAACAGCTTACAACTCTTGAGCCACCCAAAATACCATTCACTGTAGCGATACCGCTTCCACGATCCAACGATTGTGATTTATTCACGATCTAACGGCCACGATTAAATTGGCCGATTGCAGGTCGCAAGTTCACTTGGCCAGGCTCCTTCAGCTTTATAATTGCGATGCGATGGAGAACCATAGACCCGATGAGGTTTAAAAGCCTCTATCTATAATATTTCACATCCGGGCTTGGATCCGATCTATATTTTGCATCGATTCTTAGTGTAAGTAGGGTTTTCCGCTTGCAGGACCAAAACTATGTAATAAACTTCGTCGATCCGATATCGGTGATACGACGGTTAGAACTAAATCGAAATCAAACAATGATATTTAAAAAGGCCTCGAACTTCTATTAATTCCACGATTTAGACATGAAACATAGAAAAATGAAGGAATAAACTCTCACCTATATACAAAGGAAACGAAATCACAACGAGGGTTTCCGAAGACTTGAGAATTGATCACACACACAATATTATTCATTCACAATAAAATAATTACAGAGTCTTGGCCTTGGCCTGATTACACAAATAAAGACCTTTGTTTCAAATACAATCCTCACATTATTCTTGCTCTCGCTCCACTCAAACCACTCTTTCTTTCATTACATTTTTCCTTCTTTTTATCAATCGAATATCACTCTAACTGTGCCTAACAACTCAATCCCTATTTGTAATCAATCCAATAACAAATCTTCTAGTTTCTAGCTCTATCACACACCTATGCTAACAACTTATATTTGAACCTAAAATAAGACAATTTCTAACTATTACAATAATGAAATACAACTCATTCCTTGATAGATCAAACCCTCTCAGTAAAAACTGACTTTTGACCAATCAGGTCAATGAAATTCAACTTGTTTAGCCACAACAAGTGAACAAACTTTCACATTGCTAGCTAAGTCCGGATGCTCCTGCATCAAAGTATATGATACTAAATTTTATATAATAGTATAAAGGTTTTTTTTTTTTTGGCTGTGGTTCACGGACACCTTGGTCAATGGGTGGTCGCTACGTCCACGAAAAAATCTGAGCTAATCGATCCCTAAGGGAATCTAGCCCTATGGCCCACTAGCAAGGCCTAACCCCAAGGGCTTCAGGCAAATGGACCTTGTGACCTCCCGAATGGTGAGACATTGATTTTGACCAATTGAGCTAACTCTTGGGGCTATAATAGTATAAAATATTATCTTCATTTATTATATATATCTTCATATCTTATAATTATAGAAACTAATCAATTGAAACGAAAATAATTATTAAATATTCATATTATTATTAAAAATACAATATTATTTAATAACTTATAATAATAATGTATTTTTTTAATAATAAATATGAATATATATAATTTTTTTCATTTTAATTGATTATTTACTATAAGTATAAGATATGAAGAGATATATAATAAATGAAGATAATGTTCATTCCTTGAGTCCTTTTTATTTAATGAGTCTAATATTAAGGTTATTTCTAAAACTAACCTTAGTTTATACAATATTTCTCTCTTTCTCTACATTATTTATTTTCTTGCAGGGATAGATTTTTCATCTTAGTTATGATGATGAACCACGCTGGTTTGTTTGAAAGAGGTTGACCAAATATTTGAATGTGATTTTCTTTACCAAAAGACTTTACTAAATATTTCAATCCTATTTGACCTTCTCTTTAATCAAATTAATATATTTACATACATATTATGATATTATAAATAATATATAAATTTAATGGCTTATTATATAATAATAATAACTAGTAGTAAATATATTATTTAATTTATTAATTAGATTTGAATCGCTTTATAATAAAATAATATAATAATAATTTAGTCAAATTTCTCTTCTTTTTCTTTGTTATTATTTTTCTTAACCAATTTCATGGTTTTTTGTTTTTATAACAGTTAGTTTCCATAACTAACTGATTGTTTTTTAATATTCTCTTATAAGATCATATATTGACCAAATATTGTAACCTAACATTCCTTTTTCAATTAAATTATTTTATTTTTCTAATGTTTATTTCTGGAACATGATGCATCTCTATTATTTAAACATAATGATAGATCAAACTTCTCAACTTTGTCCTAAGGATGAACCACATTAGATGGCTCAAAATGTCGACTAACAAATAATAATGTGACTAATCTGAAAGACATTTTCAAACTTAATATGGATCACAAAAGTATGAAATCAAATCAAAGAAGTTATCATTGTGGCCTCTGCCTTGTATAGTCTTGATTTCAACAAATAATTCATGTTATATACATTTTCCTCTGACTACTCTCTTGCAATGGTACTGTAACAACCCTTGGTTGGTTTTCCATGTAAAAAAATTATAAGGCCAAGGTCATGGGACACGTATTCCAAGTTGAAAGGATGGTAAAACATCCTAGTGGCTATCACTTTCGATTTATTTGTGGCTAAGGAAATTGGCAAAGGAAAAGTGGCAATAATTGACATTTTATTTATGAAATAAAAGAAAATAGGAGAAAAGGAAGGTGAAGAGATGCAGATTTACATGCTAAGGAAATTAGAGGAAAATGAAGAAACTAGAGACCTCGATGATCAAAAGGCTTCTGAGGATCAGTTCACATCTTTTGTTGGTAAACCTTTTGTCATTTTAGCTTTGGATCTTTATTTCATTCTCTCATACTCTTGAACACTTTGAGAGATCTTCGAGCATTCTTAGAGCATGCTTGGAGCACTCTAGTATTCACTTGGATTTGGAGAAAGAAGGCAAAGGAAAATAGGAAAGCACAAGGGAATAATTAGATCAACAACTACAATTGGATTGCTTTGCAAGTAACAAATTTCATGTGTCATTTCCTTGATTATTTATGGATGCATGGTATATGCATGTGATTTCCTAATTATGTGTTATCATTGACATGGATATTTTCATGGATTTATAGTGGATTTAGCTACGTTTGGAAAAAATGCTCTAGAAGCCCTGGAACAACTTAGGTTGAGTTACTAGTCTTGGAGCCTAGGTTGGGACAAACTCTCTTGAGCCCTTGGTGGGTTGAGTTACTAGTGTCTAGAGTTGGGTTGGACAAATGCTCTAGAGCCTTGGAACAACTTAGGTTGAGTTACTAGTCTTGGAGACTAGTTTAAGACAAAATCTCTTGAGCCCTTGTTGGGTTGAGATACTAGTCTTTAGAGTCGGGTTGGACAAATGCTCTGGAGCCCTGGAAGGCTGTGGGTTGAGTTACTAGTTCCTTAAGCCTTGAACGGCTTGGGTAGATCGATCTGGTTGGTGTTAGAGATGTCTGGCCGTGGAGGTGGAATCATGTGATTTAATATTGAGGTGGTTTGGCATCTAGAAGCCCTGGTTTGGTTTTATTTTGGTTTATTCCATGAGATCCCACATTCATGCTTGGAATATGGCATAGGGGTGATTGGCTGAATGAGAGATTTGGTTCAGCCCAATATATGGTCAGGTGGTACGTGGAAGTCCATGACTTGGTTGATATTTTCATATATTAATAAGTGATATTATTCTATTGTGATTCATGTATACTTGTACTAGCTATGTTTGAGATATTATGGTTGAGCTTCCATGGTTTTTATGTTGGTTATTTTCTGGTTATATGTTGGTTATATGATGTGTATTATCTATGAATCTTGTCGTGAATTGTTTAGCTATTGATTGGTTGATGAATGTATGGAATAATAAGTGTTGTTGTACCTATGTGGAGAGGGCATAGATCATTCTTAGGGATTCTCAGATGAAACTCAAACTAATATGATCATATATGCATTCATAACCTATAGCTTACATGTTTGTCATGTGTTTGACGAAATGTTTAGTGTGTTCTAGGAAGTCTAGGTAAAGTTTTAATTTGATATTGAATGTTTAGATTTTTAATCATGTTAATAATGATTCTAGAAAGTCTCACGAAATTTAGGGTAGTAGTTTGGAGGTTTGCCTGAAAAGGTTGCTCAAATCCTAAGACCGCACCCTCTAAACTAGGCAAGTTAGGTCATAACTACATGGAGGCAGTGGTGTGCATGCGATTGGAGGCCTATAACCACACCTTGGCCTTCTCATGCATGTGATTATGGGCTTAGGGTAGTGAAAAAAAGAACCAACTCAAGGTTTGGTCACCTGGGGTGGTTCGTTGGCCCCTGAGTGTTCTGTAGCCCTGATGGATGTTATGATTTCTTAGCTTATTGACCCCACTTCCATAATTAGAGTTTGGAGGTCGAGTCATGTCATACTAACTCTTTGTCTCATGTTTACTCTGGTAGGCTGATTAATTGGGGTAAATGTGGGAGGGGTGGTTATAGTTGGTATCAGAGCAAGTTCTATTCTCTTTGGGTGATATCTGATACCAATGAGTGGTATCAGAGATTCCAGGTTCAAGAACTTGGATTGGATGGGCTAAATCTATATGGTTATGCATGCATAGCAGGTCATACCATGCATCATGGTGATAATTATGCAGTTTGTGTCATCATGATGTTGTTAGTATGTTATGATGTTGATATGTTGGCTGAGATGGAAGAGGAGATGCAGATTATTAGAGCGAGGTTGCAACATTGGACCTCAAGGTAAAAGGATATCGTTATACAGGTATTGTATGTTTGGCATGCAGGTATGATGGTTAATGGTTGTTATATGCATTGTGGTTATATGCATGTATGTCATTCTATTGTTGTTGTGGTTACATGCATCATAGATGCTAGTTGATAAATGTGGTCATATGCACATGCGTCAGATAGCCATGCCCGGTAGTTAATTTATTTTTATATGCATTGTTTTCATACGCATGATGATTATGGTCATTGTAGCTAATACCTTGATGTTATATGTATCATGCTAATCTAGATTTTCCTTTATAGATGGTTATGGTTATTATATTCAGGTATGAATCGATATATTTGTGATGTTGTGTCATACTAATCTAGACTAACTTGTGCAGATGTGATAACCTCCCCTGAGATACATTGAGGTATGAGTTTGATTATGTCATATATTTGGTTTATCCAACATGACATGTTTGTAGGAAAGATAAGATCAAGGAAGAAGAGCAGAGTAGTGGAATACAGTTCACATGAATTCCTTTAGAGGTCTGGCATGAAATCTACAGAATGGAAAAGTGGCATGATATGAGTATGTGTCTATAAGATTGCATGAAGGAATGATCTTGTTTTAAGATAGTTGTACTAACACAATATGTGCTAAGATGACTGATATTCACTTGAGTGCAAGTGGGTGCTAGTTGTAGTATTATGACTAATGATTGTGAGTTGATTATGACATGGTTATTAGTCTTGGTAAAGGTTGAGTTCAAATTAATAGACACGATGTCTTTATCTTTGGAACATGTGACTAACATGTGTGAACAGTTGCAAGGAAACATGCTTGGTATTAGCACGACAAGGTAATTTTTGATTTGTTTATATAACTAACAGTGGGGTGATGTGATAACACACAATAAGACTCTATTACAACAAGGGAAAAGGTAAAATAAAGGAATTTGGGTGAGAATTTCTTTAGCTATGTTTGGAAACCACAATTCAAAATAAATGAGTGCTTTGCATGAATACAAGAAGTCTTCTTAACCTTGATTTTGTCTGACATTATGTGGATATGTGTTATATTCCTGAACATGTATCTGATAGGTATAATAACTGGTTTTCAATTATGGTTGAATTCATCAAGGAATTGGAGTCCCTTAAGAGATGATATATGTACGTGTTTGGTTATCGGTCAACGTGTTGGGCACAATACAATAAGTTAATTGGTATATTGTTATACTTATTTATGCATTGATAGTTATGTGTTTATGGCAGTATGATGCAAGGGATTGCATGGAAAAATACACTCCCATGAAATCTTGAAGAAGGATTGGGTTGAGATTTCCCTTGGAAGCATTGGGAGTCCATGGGGTTGATCCATGGTGTTTGTTGCTAGTTTGTGCTTTCAATATTTTGTTATTTTTTTGCATTTGACTTGTGGTTTTGATTGTGTCTCGTGCATAACCATGCCAATTTGTTTGTGGCGTCGTATTGGTATTGGTTTTCATGGTTTTCTTCTTGCTTGTTTCATGTTATTTCCTTTTATGTTTTGAAGGTCTTGGGAATTGGTGGGGGAAAGAGGAAAATTTAATGGAGCTCAGGGAGAGTTGAATGAAACCCAATAGGTAATGTAAGACCTGAATGAAGCTCGGTGCATGAGTAAGGGAAGCTAAAGGCAAGAATATGGTAGTCGGTTGAGTTGGTTGGGTCCACTGGGGTAAATGGACGATGGAAGGAAAATCATGAGAAAGGTAACATGAGAGGTAAGGTAAATGGATTAGAGGCATCAAATGCCTTGGCTATGTTAGGAATTGTTGTTCTCAATGTTGTGCATATTGTGCATGGATAAAGGGAGTTATCTTAACCTTCACCTTATGATATCTGGTAATTATGTTGTGATCATGATTATGATGATGTTTGTATATGTATATATGTACGTATGTATGTCGTTGCCTAATGAGATCATCAAGGATCATGATTGTTTTATGTTAATGTTTATATGTATATATGTATGTATGTATGTCATTGTCTAACAGGGTCATTAGGGATCATGCTTGTGGATGAATGATTTCTTATGCAGATGGATGGAATGAAGGTGCTCCTAGTTTTATGAGGAATTAGGTGGGAAGAGTAGCCCTGATATATCTATGAGGTCAGTATCATTTGGGTTTGAATTGATATTATGTGCTTATATTATGCCTATGTTTATGCTATGGTAGGTAACATTGAAGGATACATCAACAAAATGAAAAAAATGTGATCTACAACATGTTGGGACAAGCATGGATAATGAAAAGAGCCACAGACCTGGAATTCACATTATGGATGCACTCAGTAAGACATGGGAAATACACTGGAAGAAAGGTTTCCTGGTAGAGACAATTTGGTTTCTGGATATGCAGTATTTTTTCCATGTACATGTGGTGTTGTGTACACCTTGTACATGTGGTGTTGTGTACATGTGGTGTTATGTGCATGTTATACATTCAATGTTGTGTGCATGTTGTGTGCATGTTGTACATGTGGTGTTGTGTACATGTGGTGTTGTGTGCATGTTGTACTTGTGGTGATGTATACATGTGGTGTTGTGTGCATGTTGTACATGTGGTGTTGTGCACATGCTGTACATGCAGTGTTGTGTACATGTAGTGTTGTGTGCATGTCGTACATGCACAATTGTGTACATGTGGTGTTGTGTGCAGGTTGTACATGCGGTGTTGTGTACATGTGGTGTTGAGTTCTTGTTGCACATGCAGTGTTGTGTACATGTTATACATGCAGTGTTGTTTACATGTGGTGTTGTGTACATGTTGCACATGTGGTATTGTGTACATGTCGTACATGTTGTATCATGCACATGTGGTATTGTGTCATGTGTATTGTGTCATGTATATTGTGTATTAATTGTACCATGACATGTGTCTTCATTGTGTTGTACTTTGTGTACGTATATGTATTACATTGTACACAGGTGTAGGTGTATGTGTTGTGTTGTACACCTGGTGTAGGTGTATGTATTGTGTGGTGTTGTGTGTCATGTGTGGGTGTATGTGTTGTAGTGTACACTGTGTGTATGTGATTGTAGATAAGAGAAGGAAATGGGTGTTTGCCAAGTTTGGAAACCAATTCAATGCTTGTACGGAAAGGACAAGAACAAAGGAAGAAGCAAGGAATTACTCAAAGGATAAGTATCAGTATTTTATTTCAGTTTTATTATGCATTTGATTTATGATTATGATTTATGACGGTTGGGTTTTGAGCTAACCGGATGTGATATGTTTATACATGATGATTTTATCAAAGATCTAGTTTGACTTGTTATGTAAGGAAGTAAACAAAATTGTAGGTGTACATTATTGAAGAGATACCAATGAGGTATGATTTGACTTTATTTCAATTCCTTTTGAATCTAATGGCAACTATGCACTTGGTAAAGGAAAGCATGGAAAATGCCTAGGTTTGGGTGGTTGAAAATGCCCGGTTTGAGTGGTTGGAACTAGCTTCCAGAATGTTAGCAACAACAATGAAAGGAATTGGAACATGCAATAGTATGATGGTAAATTATTTAGAAGCAGAGTAGGGCCATTGTGGGACATTGGTACCCAATATTGTCCATTGATTTCCATGAGCATGCTATGAACAGTATGATGGTTTTGAGGTTGGGATATCCCTTGGTTTTTGGACCTTTCAATGTGAGGAAACCTTGCTAAGGGGTGGATCGCCCGAGGGACTATGTAGCAGAGAAGGGAAGGTTAGGGAATGAGTTTTTTTTGGTCATTAGAATTGTAAACTAGAATTAGAATCACATTGGGGGTGTGCCTTGGAATAATGAGTCAGTAACTATTCACTGAAAGGAAAAGTAGCATAAGGATTGTAGTGTTGAACATTGGATGCACGTTTGATTTTGGCAGTGGATTCTGGACTTCATGGGAAGGAGGTGAAGCGGTGTACTACTTTTGAGGGTGGAGGTGTGAGCCTTTGGATTCCCTTGTTGACTAATGCGGGAATTGTATCCTTTTATTTGCTGGTTAGAGAAAATGTGCATATGTATATATGTGTATATTATTGTAAATATTGTATTGAGTTTTGATTATAAATATCCATAGAGGGTATGATTATTTGTTGGTTGAATCAAATGTGTATAAGTATATATGGTTGTGAATGTAGATACCATAATGAGTTGGGTTATAAATATCCAATAAGCGATATGTTTGTCATGTTTGTTATCTTGTTCATGCTTTGTAGTAGTTTTTCATTGTAAGTATTGCATCGATTTGGGTTATAAAGCTCCATGGGGAGTATGTTTTGTTTTCAATAGTTTGTTGGTCATAGGTGTCATAGAACATCGAGGATAATGTTCCCCCAAGGGGGAGGAGTTTGTAAAAACCCCTAGTTGATTTTCCATGTAAAACAAATATAAGACCAAGTTCATGGGACACGCTAGCGGGTGTCACTTTCGATTTATTTATGGCTAAGGAAATTGACAAAGGCATTGGTAAAGGAAAAGTGGAAATAATAGGTAATTTATTTATGAAATAAAGGAAAATAGGAGAAAAGGAAGGTGAAGAGACACAATTTTTCATTCTAAGGAAATTAGAGGAAAATGAAGAAAATAGAGGCCTCAATGATAAAAGATGATTTTGAGGATCAGTTCACAACTTTTGTTGGTTAACATTTTTTTATTTTAGCTTTGGAGCTCTCTTTCATTCTCTCATACTCTTGAACACTTAGAGAATTCTTGGAGTATGCTTGGAGCACTCTAGTATTCACATGGTATTTGGAGAAAGAAAGCAAAGGAAAGTAGGAAAGTGCAAGGGAACAATTAGATAAGCAACTACAATTGGATTAATTTTCAGGTAACATATTGCATGTGTGATTTCCTCATTGATTTGTGGATGCATGGTATATGCATGTGATTTTCTGGTTATGTGTTGTCATTGGCATGGATATTTGCCTAGATTGATAGTGGTTTTAGCCTTGCCTTGCCATTTCCTAGATAGCCATGGTGTTGTTGGTTTTTCCACTTGTCTTTTTTTTCTTATTGGTGCTTACATTCCTTATGGATGCAGGTTGGAACAATTGCTCTGGAATCCCTAGAAAAACTTGGGTTGATTAGACCCTTAACATATTTTGGGACAAATGTTCTGGAGCCCTTTGTGGATTGAATTACTAGTCCCTAGAGTTAGGTTGGAAAAATGATTTGAAGCCCTAGAATGTTCTGGGTTGAGTTACTAGTTCCTAGAGCCCTAGACAACTTGGGTAGAGACCGATTTGGTTAGAGTTAGTGATGTTAGATCGTGGAGGTGGAATCATTGTGTTTGAGGTTTGAAGTGGTTTGGCCTCTGGAAGCCCTGGTTTAGGTTTTTTTGTTTATTCCATGAGATCCCACATTCATGTTTGTAATATCGAGTCATATCGAGGATAAACCACCTCACCCTCATCAACAAAAATTAGGCTTTGGTGTAATCAATCCCGAATCACTAGGCCAACACAATAAACATGTCATAACAAGCTTTACCACGATCTCCACTTGATCACTAGTCCAAGCAAGCATCGATACCACTGAATTTATCCACGTACACCATGAGGAATTTTCTTGTCTCCTAGTCACTCATGCTTTACTGGAATCCACACCAGATCATTAGGCCTTAAACTGAGACACTCTCCAGTCTTTACCGCATATCCTAACCTAAGATTACTAGGCCCAACATAGAGCAAACGACCTCTTGGCTTTATCGTATATCCTGCCATTCACTAGAAAGGACTCCTAGGCCAACTGACGCAACATAAAATCCGACTTTACAGCAACCCACAGTCTGATTCAGGGGTTACTAGGCCATGTGTTCTATCATTCGTAGATCCACCTCACTCAACTTTGAATCCATCCGGCAATCCAACTCAACCAAAACATGAGAACCCCATCACACCATGGCTATCCAGAAATCGCAAGGCTAGACTAAAAACATTGTCACACCTGGAAAAACCCATGCCATAACAACAAAAGAACCACATGAAATACCATGCATGCCAAATCTAACAAGGAAAACACACATGCAAATTGATACCTGCAAAGAATCTTGATGTAGTTGCTAGATCCTGCTCTTCCTTTCTTACTTCTTCCTTCCTCTTGCCTTCTTTTCCTTTCTTGATCCAATGCAAATCCTGAGAAAAATCTTGCCAACTGATTCTCAGAATCCTTTTTATCAATGAAGCCTCTATTTTCTTCAATTTCAATTACTTTCCTTCAATTTCCTCCTCATATGAAACCTGTGACCTTTCACCTTCCTTTTCTCCTAATTTCCATTATTTTCGTAAATAAATATGCCAAAAATGTCATTTTTCCTTTCCAAAGCCTTTGCCATTGCCTGAGCCATAATAAACCGAAAGAACACCCACTAGGATGTTTTTCCCACCATTCAGCTTGGAATAAGAGTCCCATCGCCATTGCCTTATATATATTTTACATGAATTTTTAACCAAGGCTGTTACAGAACCCTCCCCCTTGGGGAAGATCGTCCTCGATGTTAAACACACCAAGACCTCAACAAAACCTTTGAATAACAAACATATTTCCCATGGAGATTTATAACTTAGCTCGTTGCAGTATTTACAATGACCACTACTAAAACATGACAAAAATATTGTTTACTCGACATTTATAACACAACTCATTATGGTATTTACAATAATAACCACATATACACACATACACATTTTCTTCACCCAGCAAATAATCATATTGGCTATGGAGCTTTATAAATCAAGCTCGATACAATATTTACAATAATACACACATATGCACATTTGTTCAACCAGAAAATAAAAGGATACTATGCCTGCATCCGCAACAATGGAATCCAGAGAATCACACCTCCACCCTCAAAGTAATACTAGGATTCACCTTCTTCCTAGGAAGTCCAGAATCCACTGTAAAAGTGAATTTTGTATCCAATGTATAATCTTTGCCACTTGTCCTCTTAGTGAACAATTACTGACTCATTGTTCTAGGGAACACTCCCAATTTGCATCTGATTCCATCTGGAAATTCTAGTGACCAAAACCAATATATCCCCAACCTTCCCTTCTCTACTATACAGTCCCTTGAGAAATTTGGTCACCCCCTTTCATGCAGTCACTCACCTTCCAAGTTCCCCGACATCCCCTAGCCTGAGTGATCCATCCCTTGGCAAGCCTTCCTCACATCGAAAGGTCAATCAACCAAGGAATATACATGCCTCAAAACCATCATACTAGTCATACTATGCTCATGGAAATCAATGGACACTATTGGGCACCAGTGTCCCACAATGACCCTACTCCTGAAGTGCTTTACCAGCATATTTCTACATGTTCCAATTTATTTCACTATTGCTGCTAATTCTTGCAGTCAATTTCAACCACCCAACTAGGCATTTCATGCTTTCCTGTACCAAGCACATAATTTCCATTAGATTAAAATTAAATTGTAATAGCTTCAAATCATACCTCATTGGTAACTCATCAATAAGGTACACTTGCAATCTCGTTTACTTTCTGATACAACAAGTCAAACTAGCATCTTTGACCAAATCATCATGTATAAACATATCATCAAGTTATCTCAAAACACAACCATCATAGATCAAAATCATAAATCACATGTAACCATCATAAACTAGAATCATAGATCATGTGTAATCATCATAAACTAGAATCATAAAGCACATGTAATCATCATACACCAGAATCATAAATCACATACATAATAAAATTGAAATAAAATATCGATACTTATCCTTTAATCAATCCTTGGCTTCTACCTTTGTCTTTATTCCATATGCACACTGGATCAATTTCCACACCTGACAAACACCCGATGCTTCCTCCTCAACCATGTGCATATACACATAGTTGGCATCACACACATACAACCACACCATGCAATACATGCACCTACACCTGACATACAATGCATGCACCTACACCTACACAATACATACCCCTATATCTGATGTACACCACAAAAAATAAATACACCTACACTCGATGTAAAACACAATACATATACGTACACTGAGTGCAATAGAATGAATACACATGTCATGATACCATGACTACACCATGCACATACATAATACAACATGTACACAACACAACATGTCTGACATGCACATAATACCGCATGTACACAGTACCACATATACACAACACCACCTGCATAACGTGTACATAACATCACATGTATATGGAACCACCTACACGATGTGTACACCAAGCCACATGTACACTTCACCACCTTTACAACGTGTACACAATACCACATGTACATAGTACCACATGCACAACATTTACACAACACCACATGTACACAACATCGCATGCACGACATGTACATAGTGCCACATGAAAACCACACCACATGTACAACATGTATATGGCACCACATGTGCAATCATGCACACAACACCATATGTACATAGCACTGCATATACAACATGTACATAACACCCTATGTGCATAGCACATCATCTCTAACATGCACACAACACCATATATCCATCATGCGCACAGTAAAATATGTACAACATATACAACATATGCACAACAATAGTACCACACATCCAAACCACAATGTCTCTACCAAGCAACCTTGCTTGCAGTGTCTTATTCATTCTTGTCCCAGCATGTCACAGACCAAATTGCTTCCATTTTGCTGATGTATCCCTCAGTATAGCTTTCCCATAACATAGACATAATATAATCACATAATGTCAACTCATAACGACATGATACTAACCTCATAGATTTGTCAGAGCTACTCCTCTCAGTCAATTCCTCGTAAGGCCAGGAACCTCTTCATGCCATTCACCTGCGTTAGCAATCATTTCTCCACAAGAATGATCCCCGATGACCCTTTCAAACAATGAAATAGATACATGGATACATACATACCTTTACATAAACATTAGCATAAACAATCATGATCATGTCAGACAACGATATGCATACATACACATACATACATATAAACATCAACATAAAATAATAATAATCTAGTCAGTCAATGACATACATACATATGTACATACCAACATTAGCATAAACAAAAAAGCATGATTCATGATGACCCTGTCAAGCATGCCATACATGCATACATATATGTATACACATATAGACATCAACATAATCATGATCACAATGTAATTACTAGATATTACAAGGTCAAGGTTAAGAGAACTCCCTTGATGCATGAAACACATGCGCAACATCGAGAAAAACAGATCCCAACATAGCCAAGGCATATGACACATCAAATCCATTCATCTTACCTTTCTTGATTACATTTCCCACGATTGTCATGCCTTCATCCATTTACACCAATAGACCCAACTAGTGCAACTAGTTGTCATACTCTTACCTTCCACGATGCTTACTCATGCGCTGAGCTTCATCTGGGTCTTACCTGTTGGGTACCACACAACTCTCCCCTAGCTCAATTAACTTTCCCCTTTCCCAATCAATTCCCAAGACTCAAAACATAAAAGGAAATACAAGAAAAAAACAAGAAGAAAACCATGAAAATCAATAACAATAGGACCCCGCAAACAAAGTGGCATGGCCATGCACAAGACACAAACCAAACTACAAATCAAGCACAAGAAAATCATAAAAAACCGAAAGCACAAGACTATAAATAAACCCCATGAACCAATCCCATGGTTCCAAGTGCTTCCAAGGGAAAGCTTAGCTAGAGCCTTCTTCAAGATTTCATGGCAGTCCCTTTGCCATACAATTCCGTGTATCATACTTCCATCAACACATAATTGTCAGTGCATAAATAAACATAACAATACATTGGTTACCTTACCTTGTTGTGCCAAGCATGTTGCTTGCAACATAACACATCCATGTCATCCCTCAAGGGACTCCAATTCCCTTGACAAATCCACCTGTAACTAGAGACTAGCTAGTATACTTGTCAAGTACATATTCATGAATATAGCACATATCCACACAATTCTAGACGAAATCAAGGTTAAGAAAACTTCCTGTATGTAAAGCACTCATTCATTTGGAATTAGGGTTTCCAAACATAGTCAAAGGAATTCTTTCACAATTCATTTCTTTTACCTTTTGCCTTGTTGCAATCAAGGCTTACTACGTATTGTCACATCACCCAACTGTTAGTTATATAAACACATCAATTGTTACCTTGTCATGCTAGTGACCAAGCATGTTTCCTACAACTGTTTACACATGTCAACCACTTGTTCCAAATATCAAGACAATCATATCTATCAAATTGAAATCAACTTTTACTAAGACTGAAAATCATGTCATAATACATAGTCAACTCATAGTCATTAGACATAATGCTAACACTGTCACCCACTACACTCAAGTAGATATCAACTGCCTCAACACATATGTGTTAGTGCAATCATCCTAAAACAAGATCGTTTGAACACATGCTCATATTATTCAATTCATCAAACATCCAACCAACTTGAAAACATACCATATTAAATTAATCAACTAGACGACATAATCAAACAATCAAGCACCAAATATACTACATAAGCAAAATCATACGTAAATGTATCTCAAGGGAGGCTATCTTGTCTACATAGTCAATCTAGTTAGCACGATATAAATTTACAACACATCAACTCAAGCAAAAATAAGATCATGATATCCATAACGTAATTAACTAAAATTTTCGCATCATAAGCTCATAAACATTTGTTGTTCATGCATAACGATCACCTATGTATAATCAGTCTAGATTAGCATGACATAATATCACAACATATTAACTCATACTCGAATGTCATAACCTTAAACATTTACATAGAATAATCCAAATTTGTATGATAACATAAAAACCCTAAACATCAAGTTACTAGCATATAACAACAACAAGTTACATTTCATGCTCATCAACAACATATAACCTAATCATCAAGCTAAATATCATATAATAGCAACAAGTTAACCTATAACATACTCAACAACAACATATAATGTATACCATAATCATAACAAGTTAACTTATAACACACTCAACAACAACATATAACATATACCATAATCATAACAAGTTAACATATAACATACTCAACAACAACATATATCATAATCATCAAGTCATCTAAGATAAAAGAACAATAGTAATTCATACAGCCACAGGCTATTATCATTCATGACTATCTGACACATGTATATATGACTACACTGATCAACTAGTATCTACCATGCATGTAACAACAACAACAATAAAATCAAAAACATGTATATAACCCTAATGCATTTAAAAATCCATTAACTAAGATACCTTCATGCCAAACATACAATACATGTATGACGATCTTCTCTTACCCCAAAGTCTAATGTTGCAACCTCATTCTAATGATATTCACCTATTGATCTATCTCAGCCAACACATTAGCATCATAACATACCAATATCATCATGATGACCTAATTGCATACAGTGACCTCATGCACAACAACCTTCACTATGTCAATGCATGCATGACAACATATAGACATTGACATGCATAACAAATGCATATAAGCCCATACATTCATGAAGACACATCCCACAACCACATCATCAACCTTTGCATGGGGACATCACTATAACCATGAACAACACCATGCAAATGCAACAAGCACATGGTCTTACAACACAAGAAACACATATGCAACTAACATGAATGAATTACCAACTCATCGCCCACCCAGTCTAAGGTGTGAACCATGCTCTGATACCACTCTATAAAGCCCTCCTCCCACGTCTACCCAAGTAACTGGCCAACTGGGGTAAACATGTGACGAGAGGCTACTATGATATGATTCAACCTCCTAGGTGACCTTAAGTAAGTGGAATCGACGGAAACACATCAAACATACCTTCCACATCAGCAACAACACTCTCAGGAGCCATCCCAACCACTCAAGTATCATGCCACTGGGTCACATTGAGTTTTAACCACTTGACCTCTGAATTCTCTCATGCTATAAGCCTTCCAGCATCGAGGAGGCTCTAGATGCTCTCATGACAAGGCATGCTAGTGTCCAGGGACTATTTTACTCAATGTTGTGCTAGCATCCCAGGGATTTGAGCCACTTTTTCAAGCCTAGAGCCCAAGTCACTACCCAGAAGTGAATGACACCTTTAGAACATTAAGATGTTGGCATTATGATGCATGTGTTGTACTTGATGGAAACCCACTCGTAGAAGAACAACTCACTTATATATAACTAGATGAATCTACAGAAGAGATATCAGATGTGACAGAATACATGGGATGCAGGACAACTCAAAGGAATCAGATGACAATTCTCAGTATGACAAGTTAGCTTGTTGGCATTATGATACAAGTGTTGTCCTTGGTGGCAACTCACACAGATGACAGATTATAGTGTAGCAGGTCAGTAGCAAAGAGTTGATGATCAGACTACAAAGAATGAAGAAAGAAGAGTATATACACAGGTTCACTATATAGCAAGTCGCGTATACACACAGGTTATAAGCAAGTTCACTATGTACCAAGTCGCGTATATACGCAAGTTCACTATATACCAAGTAGGGTAGACACGCAGGTTATACACACAAGTTCACTATATACAAAGGCGTGTATACATGCAGGATTGCTGATCAAAAGTCGCGTATGCGTATGCATGCACTTTCTTGCATGGAAAAGTGCGTACATGTGAGAAAGCTTATTTTTGGGTCTATGGTATTTAGACCTATGGTTTTGGTCCTTGGTATTTCATCCGAAGTGTTGAACCCAGACATTGAGTCCCTAGTATTGGTTCTCAATGGTTTTGGACCATGGTATTGAGTAAGGCCTAAGAATATAAAAGGAGAAGAAGATCATTAGGAAAATGTATTGAGAAAGTCTTGAATATCTAATGAAGTATGAGATCTAGTATGCAGATTATGGGTTCATGATGCTTTTCTTGATCTGAGCTAAGGAGGAATCTCAGTGGTTGATGGATAACAAGATCTAAAGGATATAATGGCTTGGAATGAATCATCTCTATATGGTTTGATCATGTTTTGTATACTAACACATGTAATGTTCTGATCTGGGTATAAATTAATTTTGAAATAGCTGCAACTCATGAATGAATATTTATAGATGTACATGCTGGTTGACTATGATAGAAGCACGTACATACACAGGTTAGATATATCTAAGTAGCGTATACCATATGAGCTATGATGTTTGAAGTTACAGGTGTTTCTGGTTGTTGATGAGTTCTGATGACTGTTTATTAGTGTCAGTATTCTACATATTCAGATTGATTGATTATGTTTAGCTTTAGTATTGATGGATGAGATCTATAATGGATCAAGATCAGAATGATTTATCTTTATGTGATCTGATGAACTAGATCTGGTTGCTAACATATGTATTATCTTTGTATATGTAATGATCTGGGTATGTCTGAAGTCAGGAAGTGTAGGGAAGTTATGAATAAGTAATTAATGACATATACGTTGGTTCGCTTTGGTGAAGTTGCGTATACATGCTGGTTCGGCACTCCCAAGTAGCGTATGCACTCGGATGCATGATTTTTGATGATACTGTTAGATCTGAATGTTGTTGTAGAGTTTTGTGTTCTGCTCTGTGTTATGGTGACTGCAATTTGTTGACAGGGTTTTAGTGATTCAATAATGGGTTATTCAGAGATTGATGATGCTAGTGTTGATTGATTGTGTGCTTCAATGATAATAATGGGTCCAGTATGAAAATTGGATGAAACATGGCCTTCAGATTATGGTGTTGTGCTTCAGGAGTATCCAGTATGAAAATGTATGAAATGTGGTACCTGGTGAAAGAAAGAGAAGGTTGTTGCCTTTTGTAGGTCGGCACCTACGTACTAGTACATCATCTAGTACAAGAGCTAAGGGGGTGGTAGCTCCCTTCTAGTAGCAGCTGGAAAACGAGTAAAGGTTGGAGCATTTCAGTAGGTTGGCACCTACATACTAGTAAATGGATTGGCTAGTACAAGAGAAAATGGGGTTGTAGCTCCCTTCTAGGAGAGCTGGAAAATGAGAGAAGGTTGTAGCCTTCTACAGGTAGAAGCCTGCATACTAGTATAAGACTGCACTAGTACAAGACCATTGTAAAAAGAAGTTTCTTATTAAAAGGAAAATTGGGATGACTTGCAGCAGGTGGTTTTCACCCACATTGGGTTTCCACCTTACATCATGGTGTTCATGTGTGCTTCTTGTGTGTGATGATCTATTCTATTTTACTGCTCATATGGTTAATAATGTTCTAATGCACTCATTAAGGATCAACTAACTAAATCATAAGTTTACTGGATATACACTTTTTGCATTACACACAGTTGCGTATACACGCAGTTTGCCTTAACTAAAGTAGCATATATGAGTCTTAATACAGAAATGAAAAAGTTATATTGATTTGATAATACTGATTCCCCCCCACCCCCCTCTCAGTATTATTTCCAACATAAGATAACAAGGAAACAATGATGCAAAAGCAAATACTTGAACAACCCCATAACTGGACCCCTACTAGCCATGACAGACATTTCATCAACATATCACGAATATGTAGTCTACAGGTATAAATAACATATTTAAGCATAGGGATCTCATAGTTACTTGAGAATCATTGAGAACCATTGTTCCCTCATATCATTTACTACATTATCATCTATTAGGTAAAGGATACATTTTCCATTCATTTACAAGTAAAAACATGATGAGATCCATACATATCCATTTTCATAAAGCACATACATAACCAACATAATAACAACAAAAATATCAAGGATACATCAGCCATAGAATCCAAATAAAAACCAGTACATTTATACATAATATGATAAGGAAAGGACCTCTTATTAATGAATGAAAAAGCCAACCTGGTATGGGACTACCACGTTCCACTCGACCATAGAATGGTTGAGAAAATTCTCTCTTCATCCATTCACCCCCATGCCATATTCCATGCATGAATGTGGGACTAAAAATAAAAGAACCAACCAGGGCATCCTGAGGCTAAACCACCTCACCCTCATCAATAGAAACCAAGCTTTATCATAATCCATCCTAGATCACTAGGCCAACACAATAAACATGTCATAACAGGATTTACCATGATCTCCACCCGATCACTAGGCCAAACAAGCATGGATACCACTGGATTTCTCCACCTACACCGTGAGGAATTTCCCTATCTCCTAGTCTCTCAGGATTTACTGCAATCCACACTGGGTCACTAGGCCCTAAACTGAGACCCACTATCCAAGATTTACCCCATGTCCCAACTTGGGATTACTAGACCCAACAAAGAAAAAACCACCTCTTTGCTTTACCCTATATCCTATCATTCACTGGCAAGGATTCCTAGGCCCACCAAGGAAACACAAAATTTGGCTTTATTGCAACCCACAGCCTGGCTCAGGGGTTATTAGGCCATGTGTTATATCATTCGAAGATCCACCTCACTCTACTTCGAATCCATCCGGAAATCCTGCTCAACCAAAACATGAGAACCCCATCACACCATGGCTATCTGGAAATGGAAAGGCTAGGTTGAAAACACTGTCACACATGGCAAAACCCATCTCATAATAGCAAAAGAACCACATGAAATACCATGCATGCCAAGTCTAGTGAGGAAAACACACATGCAAATTGATACCTACAAAGTATCTTGTTGTAGCTGCTTGATCTTGCTCTTCCTTGCTTGCTGCTTCCCTCCTCTTGCCTTCTTTTCCTTTCTTGATCCAATGCAAAATCTGAGAAAAATCTTGCCAACTGATTCTCAGAAACCTTTTTATCAATGAGGCCTTTATTTTCTTCAATTTCCATTATTTTCCTTCAATTTCCTCCTCACATGCAACATCTGACCTTTCACCTTCCTTTTCTCCTAATTTCCATTATTTTCATAAATAAATGTGCCAAAAATGCCATTTTGCCTTTCCAAAGCCTTTGCCATTGCCTTTTCCAATTTCCTTAGCCATAATAAACCGAATGAACACCCACTAGGATGTTTTTCCCACCATTCAGCTTGTAATATGTGTCCCATCATCGTGGCCTTATATATTTTTACATGAGTTTTTAACCAGGGTTGTTACACTTGGAGGTTGGGTCATGTGATAGTAATTCTTTGTCTCATGTTTACCCTAGCAGGCCGATGAATTTGTGTAAACGTAGGAGGAGTGGTTATAGGTACTAACACATAATGATGAGCAAGGAAAAAAATGATCAATATCTTTCATGAGCACAAGCATGCAACCTGGTCTAAATTAAAATATCCCAACATCAATCAAAAATCCTATGTTGTCTTTAGATCAGTGAAACACTTTAGGCCTTATATTCTGAAAAGTCGTGTCAACGTAATCGTTCCCCACCGTGCAGTTAGAACATTATTCATGCAAAATGAATTGGGAGAAAATAAGGCAACTAGGTGGCTTCACTACAAGAATACGACCTTGAATTTAAGCATGCATGTATTATAAAAGGTCATGGGCTATGTAAAGTAACTGTAGAAGCTTTGGATCCCAAAACAGAAGACAACGAAGATTGGGAAAACAAGATTGATATGTATAATTCAGATTCTATACACATGTCCACTATTGAATAATATTGCTATAAATAACTTAGGAAGTATTTTGAACATGGTACTTTACCTTCTGAACTATTATCTAAGGAGACTCAAATCCACTCTGTATAAATTAATAAATGGAACTATTTTTAGAATACATCACAATGGATACTTATTGTGATGCTTAGAATAATCAGAAGAAAATAAAGTCTTAACTAAACTTCACGATGAAGTGACTGGAGGTTACTTTGCTAGTGACACCAAGGCACAAAAAATAATTCGAGCAGGATACTAATGGCCTAACCTATTTAGAGAGTGCACACACTTGCACTAGAAAATATATTGTATGCCAAAAATATGCTAGAAGGGAGAAAAGGTCAACTGCTCCATTACAACTAGTTAAAGTTAAGGAAACTTTTCAACAATAGGGTCTGATATCATCGGCTATATTTCTCTACATTCATCCAAACAACAACAATATATTCTTACCACTACATATTATTTTACACATTACATCGAATCCATATCGCTTAAGCATGTCAATAATCAAATGGTAATGCAATTTATCGGGCAATACATCATCACCAAGTTTGGTGTTTCAACGTCCCTTGTATTTTTCAACATGATTTGGATAAAGGTGTCATTTCGAGACATTCTTCTAATTGTTTTCCCCAAGGAAATGGTTTAGCAAACTTAAGCATCAAGAATATAACCCATATCATTAAGAAAATTGTGGTCAACCAATAGTGTAATTGGCACAATGCTTTATCTAATGCTCTATGGGGCAACTGGTTGATTCCCAAATCCTTGCTTAAAACCTCAATGTACTTCCTAGTATATGGGAAGGAAGTTCTTCTACCTCCAAATCATTACCTTCCCGTTTTGCAGATTTCTCAAGATTCATGTGGTAGGTCTTGCCCTACTATTCAAAGTTGAATGGATACTTTACTTAAGCTTTATAAATAAAGGAAAAAAAACTCACTCCAAATTTTTCCACCCATAAAAAAAGTATCAAGAGGTGGTTTGATAAAAATTATACAAGTGTGTTTGGTCTAAAATGCAGATGCAAATTAGAGTTTCATTTACTATCAATCCAAGTAAGTAAACTTCAAGGATCATCCAATATATATGGACTTAGAGACAAACTAAACTAAGCTAGGTGAAGAAATGCCAAATCTCCCTTACAGGAGGTCTTTCATTGGGATCTCCAACACCTATTTAGTCATTTAACAAAATGAAATATAAAGACATTGTGACAAGTGTAAGAAATATTAAAGCTCCCTTACAGGAGACTGCTCATTAATATTTCTAATCATCTTAATCAACAAACTATTTAAACTAATGAAATTAAACATAAAATTACAAATCAGATTCATTGAAAGAAACATTAATACTTTCTTACAAAAGGCCATTCGTTAATATTTCAAACATATGAACCTAATGAAATTTACAAACAAACATAAAATGAAAGCTTACCAAAACAAAAGTGTACTTGCTAGATGATGGGGGCCCTTCTAAGGATTCACAAGCACATCAAAAAGAGAAGTCAAATGTAAAAGACCAAAGAAGCTCCATTTTATTTATCATTAATTGCAAATTGCAATTACAAGTTCTACATCCCAAGAGGTTCTAAAATCTCCATTACAATGATTCCAAATTCTAACTTCTCATCACAACTTATAAGATCCTAAGGTTCTAAATTCTAACTTCTCAATTCTAAATTCTAAATTCTAAATTCCAAAGTTACAAATGAAGGAGATAACACCCCTATTTATACAAAAGTTATGATAACAAACTCATAATGATGATCCACTATGCCCTCTTCAAATCCACATATCTCTCAACCAATGGTGACACATAACCGTATCCTCCACGATCTTCTCCATGAGGTCCATGATCTTATCCATGAGCTTCATGATCTTCCCAAATTCGAATTTGAACATAGAGTGCCACATAAGGGTGCCTTAGAAGCTTCCTTTGTACCTACACATGTCAACAAACTCATTCCAATTGTTAAGTATAAGTATAAGCATATTATTTTCTAAACTTTAACGACAAATTCACTTAAAAATACTAAGAATTAATAATGTTTTGGAAAACACACAAGTAACCCATATAATGATGAAAGTGAAGTGGATGTGATGACATGGTGGTGGAATAGAGGTGAGAAAATGTGTGAATGGAGTGAATGGAGTGAAAGTGGATGTATTTTAAGGATAATTCTTCGGCCCAACATACCCCCAAACTGAAGGTATTGCATGTCCTCATGCAATCTATTAGATTATTTTTTGATACTTGAGCTTTGGCTTAAACTCTGCATGATATCATTTACTTAAATTTTTCAAAGTGTTTTTGATGAATTGCAACTTGGTTGGTTCTTGTGTTTCAACCATATTTTGTTTGTTGCATTCGATTTTAATGTATGATCATTGCATATTGATAATGTGATTTTTATTGCGAAATATTTTTGTTGGAATGCATCATGGTTGGTTC
>APFE030426239.1:60761-71434 GCA_000404065.3 Pinus taeda | reverse complement strand
TTGGCATCCAATTAACTTTTAAATACTTTTTACAAAGCCATTTTTATGCTCATGTAATAGTGAATATATTTTTATGGTATGTGGGTTTTAGAATGTGATATATGAATATGGAAAAATATGAATGTGATAAAGTGTGAATGTAAATATATCCTCCCCCCAAATTGATGGTTTTGGGAGTTGTGTGAAATGAGAAATGGAAGTGATTTTTTTCCAAAAATTATCATTCTAGTTTTTTTCAAGGAAATAAATGGTTAAAAGTTAGAAAATATCATACCTCAACTTACCCTTTCAAAAATGGATGAGAGTTGTGCATGTGTAGCTCCAAAATTCTGATCATAGTCTTCTTCACTTGGCTGTGGTGTGCCAAATGAAATCGAAAAAGTGAATCTTTTATTGTTGCTACATCTGTTGTTGGATCTTCTGTTGAATGTTCAGAATATGTTGCTGAATGCAGCTAAAAATGTATAAGGCTTGGAAGGTATACAAAATTTAGAATTTACACTTTCCCCCCAACCTTATTTATTGACTTGTCCTCAAGTCATTTACATTAAAAACTGAAAATCAATGAAAGTAATTATGCTTCCTCTGCTACAAAATGATTGGTCTTCAAGTCTTCAATGCTCATTGGCATAATTCTTGTCATGTGAGTCGAACATAACAAGAAATTGTTAACTTAGTGGTCATTGATGAATGCCACTAGTCAACACAAAAGCTCCCATCTTTGATGTGGATGATAGTCAAGATGCCCTGAACACATATTTCTAAGTATGAATGAATTTGTTGTTGTCGAATACTCAGAAGATCCGATGAACGAGGGGCATTGATGTATTCCCTTGTTTATCGACATGATAGCTTTCCCTTAAGGCATGCAAGCTTCAAGGTTTTTTTAGAAAAATATTTAGACTCAAGGACTATGGACTCAATGGTGTATGGAAGCAAGGTTTTATTTGTAGGGGTAGGAAAAAGGAAACTGAAAATGAATAGGAAACTGGCAATGTGTTGCGCCAAAGAGGAACAAAAAGCTTGAAAATGAGCTTCGTTGCTTTTATTGGTGGGTTAGGTTTGATGAAAATGTAATGAAGTGTATGTGGATAAATGAGAAGTGGTTAATGACTCTTGCTGGAAAAAAAAGTGAATTTTGGCATGCAAAATCTCAAATATAACAAATCTGCTCATTAATTCTGGAATTTCTACTAAAATAGTTAAGTTTGACCAGCGTTGACTAGCCACCTATAGACATCGAATTCAAGTGTGGATAGGTATTTCACCATCCTTGTACATTTAGGAACACACCCCAACTCTTCGAATTTTCTAATCTGTCATGCAACATTTCAAACCATTAAGCTATTACAGGAAGTTGCAAGAACTTGTAATTTTCTGGAAATTTTGTTTATGATCATGGACTTGTTCTTTAGAATTTCTCATGAAATTAGTCTTTTGAAGACCAATTGTGCGCACAATTTGTTTCCTTAATGATCAATTGATCATCCAAAATATGCAAAAAAAACTTGGCATAAAAAACATTAGTGTGTTCAAAAAGGAATGGCCAATTCCTTGATGATTCTTACGCAAAAATTAATGCCAAATGAGACAATTTAAGGAGACTCAAAAGTGTAATTTCAGTTTAATTCCTGATGTTGATAACAGTCCATTTTTAATAAGTACCCATGAAAAATAAATCACTTACTTGTGTCAGATGGTTCATGGAATGTGCATGGCAAAAAACTTGGCATTAGAGATTTGTTATGTCCCTTTGAAATATACACTTTTCATCATGGATGTTTGATATACAAGCTGGTATGGAAGCCACGAATAAGATCAACAACATTGTATGGCTCACATTGGAAAAATCCGCTGGATTTCCTCAAAAACATCTTGCTTGACATAGTAAAATATGGGGTACTTTGGTACAAACTACACAAAAATCTACTTCTGATCATATGCATAGTTCATTTTAAACAACTGCCCACTCAAACAATGATGAAATTGATTAAATCTTGGAGCTCGTAAATATGTAATCAAAATTAAATATTTTGATCATAGGTGCAACAGAATTGCATACTTATCTTTATGTTGGGACTAGAACTGGTATTGACTTCAAATCGGAAACTCTAATAGTCAATTATTAGTCCCTAAATATATAATTAAATTCCATGACCAAGGATCAACGTTCACATGTGGTAAATGAGCCATATAGCACATCCAAAGAAACTATTTCCAAGCTGAACTCAATGAACAATATTGTAACTTGAGCAATATTGAAAGGAAATTACTTGCCCTTTTGCATTCATTTCAGCAAAATGAAAATCATATTTGTTTTGAAGTTGCCACAAGCCCCTAGATTTTAACCAATGATAATTGAGAAAATTGTCGAGGAATAACTGTGATTCTATTTATTTGATACATTGAACCATTCTATAAACTGCAAGTCTGATATTTGGGTTTTTGTTCCAGCAAATCACTCATATTCATCAAATATTGATGCAAGGCACCAATTCTGCATTTTATGTAAACATCCTACCAAACAACTTGTAAGGCGCTGCACAAAATCAAATTGTTATCAAATAGGAAAATGAACATGCTCTTATGCACAACACACACATTTTATTGATGCACAAAGATTCACGAGAACGTGAGTATCCTTTGGGATTTCATAGCCCAATACATTGCAGGACTTGGCAGATAAGCGATGGTACAATTTTAAAAACCGTTTTTTCTTCATGCAATCACTAAAATAGGGTCCCAAAGAACCGCAATTTTCCTCTCAAACCATTAGGACTCCAAGGAAATGATTTCTAGGTTATGTAATTCATTCCGTTCTGGAAAAAACCCATGTCTTCATTTTTCCATATTTGTTTTGGTTTGATAACAAAACATGTTTCAAAACAACATGTCAAAACTGTCGCATCTTCTATTCGAGTTTCCAGTCAAAATGGATGTCGAAATCATACCCAGCTCAAGGGCCAAGTTGCTACTCATTCTCCCGCCAAGTTTTACTATTGTATAGGGTCAAAATACCAAGGAAATAAGCTTGAGTTTCTCTGTTGTGTTTTTGTTGGAGTCTGGGCTAGTGTCTTTTGTTGGTGCGAGTTGGACATGGCCAAGATTTGTTGCTTGCTTGGTTGTACATTTTGCTTGGGGGAGTATCTCCTATGCAAAGACTTTTAGCGGTCTGGTTAACTCTCAATTTCTATGAGGTGAAAGATATGCTTCATTCAATCCCATGGAAAATTATGCATGCAATCGATAATTATCAAATCAGTAAAATTGTGCCACAAAATCTGCATCAAATCGCTTAAATCACTCAAATTGTTGGTGATTGCTATTTTGGCACTCAATATGGTGGCCTTATGCATGAAGATGTTTTGGATTCTTGGATACACAGCCTCACTACAGACTTCCAAATCTTTCCAGTATATAGTAACAGAAGTAGACAAATCTGCGCCAAAAGCAGTAGTTCATCTCAATGTTTATGATGCCAAAAGTTCAACGCTCGGAGTTGGGAACTATTGTTCAGCACATATTCATATGGATGTGTAGAGTAGAAGAGCAAGAGAGCGAGAATACAGTGTAGCAGAATTGTACGCAGCAATTTTGTACAATTTCATATGGATTTGTACAACCAAAATCGTAAAGCAGAGCCATATAGGCGCAAGAATAGAGCAAGTCATACAATGGTTTGCTATTGGTTTTTCGACTTATATGTAGTCAAATTTATCATTTTCTGTACAAATATGTTTTGCATTGATTTGATTTACCATGCAATATGCTTGTTTAGCATAGTGTGAAGGTTTCCTTGTCAGATTTTGATCGAAGAAATGCGTAACTGATTTATTTGTTGAGCGTGAATTTCTTTTATTGCTTCCACTCTTTCTTTGTCTTTTCCACCTACTGTGTGACTAATGTTATTTTCAAAAGATAGCGTAGTCCAAACTTGGATGGCACTTTCTAGGGTGTTAGATTTTTTATTTTTTATTTTGATAGATAAATGAAACATGTATGGAGCATTTTATATATTGAAGCAAGTGGATACTAATGCATTATGCCTGACGTTATCACTATATATGTTACTTCAGCTATCACTATATATATATATATATGTATATATATATATAAAACTTAGTGGTGAATGTCAATTTGCTTTAAGTTATTTGACTTGGCGATGTTAGAAGATAATGAGGTGCAGATTGACTTTAAAAAGAATCTTCGAATCTGATTCCTGGTCAACATGCATTATTGGACATAGGTAACATACAAACAAGTGAGACCTGTTCTAGTGGCCAACAGAAACTGCACTACACTTTGGCAGCACAAAAGTATAGCCATTGGCATTTTCCATATATTTCCAATTCCTTATTGCACATATGCATTTTCATTTGTTGTTTGTTGTTTGCAAAACCCATGTTTTCCATTGATGTAATGCATTGTGTAATCAAGCAAATTGGAAATAGCTTTGATATGATTTATCAGTATTGAAAGCATTCTCATGTAGTTTTAATGATTTTTGCAAATTCCGAGAAAGAGTTTTTTATTTAATTTTTTAAAATAAATCAAGATATTTTTTTATCTTCCTGACCGCTCGAAGCGTGGGAAGAGAGCATACTAACCTATTGATTTGTTTTTATTTTTATTTTTGCAGGTTAGCATGAATGAAGTGGCTCTTACCTAAATTTATTTATGAGAAATGTGATGATTTTTTTTTTTTTTTTAAACAAGACTAAAAGAAAACTCTACTAGATCTAGTTTTATTTTGCTAGTCTATTCTATTTTAACTTGAATTTTTTTTTTATTTCTTAGGCAAAAGAATGCTTCCAGTGAAGCCATCTACAAACTAAAAATTCAAAAATGCTCACATATAAATTTAAAATTCTTACCTAATTGTTTGCAAGGATGTGAGTAACCTATTTGATCCTTAGATTTGGCACAAGGTTCTTTTGAAACTAGTCTTTGATATTATCCTTGCTCTCCAAGATGTTCCTATTCAACATCTTTAATTTTCTTATCTGTAGATGGATTAATAAGAAATGGGGGGTTTAAAAACTGAATTTGAAACTAACTAAGTATGGAAAAAAATCAAATAGCTCAAATTGAACTCCTTTATGAAGATCCTGTTGTCACCAGGTTTCACAAGTTAGTCCGTAAAAAGAAATTGCAATAAAATGACTTCCTAAGTCTATCTCCAAATCATCCTCCCCGGAAACGGTGTGAAAATGTTTGGTCTAAAATGCAAAAGCAAATTAGAGTTTCATTTACTTTCAATCTAGGTAAGTAAACTTCGAGCAGCATCCAATATATATGGACTTAGAGACAAACTAAACTAAGCTAGGTGAAGAAATGTCAAATCTCCCTTATAGGAGGTATTTCATTGGGAACTCCAACACCTATTTAGTCATTTAACAAAATGAAATCTAAAGGCATTGTGACAAGCGTAAGAAATATTAAAGCTCCCTTACAGGAGACTACTCATTAATATTTCTAATTATCTTAATCAACAAACTATTTAAACTAATGAAATTAAACATTAAATAACAAATTAGATTCATTGTAAGAAACATTAATACTTTCTTACAAAAGTTCATTTGTTAATATTTCAAACATATGAACCTAATTAAATTTACAAACAAACATAAAATGGAAGCTTACCAAAACAAAAGTGTACCTGCTAGACAATGGGGGCCCTTCCAAGGATTCACAAGCACATCAAAAAGAGAAGTCAAATGTAAAAGACCAAAGAAGATCCATTTTATTTGTCATCAATTGCAAATTGTAATTACAAGTTCTACATCCCAAGAGGTTCTAAAATCTCCATTACAATGATTCCAAATTTTAACTTCTCATTACAACTTATAAGATCCTAAGGTTCTAAATTCTAACTTCTCAATTCTAAATTTGAAATTCGAAAGTTACGAATGAAGGAGATAACACTCCTGTTATACAAAAGTCATGATAACAATCTCATAATGATGATCCACTATTCCTTCTTCAAATCCACATATCTCTCAACCAATGGTGACACATAACCATATCCTCCATGATCTTCTCCATGAGGTCCATGATCTTATCCATGAGGTTCATGATCTTCCCAAATTCGAATTTGAACATAGAGTGCCACATAAGGGTGCCTTAGAAGCTTCCTTTGTACCTACACATGTCAACAAACTCATTCCAATTGTTAGGTATAAGTATAAGCATATTATTTTCGAAAGTTTAATGACAAATTCACTTAAAAGTACTAAGAATTAATAATGTTTTGGAAAACACAAAGGTAACCCATATAATGATGAAAGTGAAGCAGATGTGATGACATGGTGGTGGAATAGAGGTGAGAAAATGTGTGAATGGAGTGAAAGTGGATGTATTTTAAGGATAATTCTTCGGCCCAATAAAGTGCTAATTAATTCCAAGTAGGCAACCTTGTTTTGAAATGGGACAAACCCCAAAAGGACAAGGGTAAGCACACAAAATTCAATCTCTTTTGCTTGGCCCTTTCCTATTTTATGAGAATCTTGGCCTCAACACCTATCAATTGAAAACCTTACACAAGGAGATAGAGTCCCTCCTTATTAATGGCCAATATCTTAAAACTTACTTTTAGTAACAACTCGTCGAGTTTTTTAATTTTATACAATTCCAATTATGCCTTTTATTTTCTTTTCATTTATTATGTTTTCAATATTTCTCTTTGTTGTCCATTTCAATTGTCAAACCCTTATAAATAAATAATTGGGTTTTGTACATAAATAAATCACCCACAAGAATGAATAAATGATGCTCTATCGATGTGGTGAATTAGTATGCAGTAATTATTCATCGGTTGGTTAGAATTTCATCTCTATCAACTAGTTAAGTCTTAAAAACCTTTACGAGCTAGTGTTATTCATATCCAAAATAAGAATTGAGTCTTATGGGGAACTCAATTAAATTGGTAAATCCTGAAACTTTAATAGGATCTCTATGATTTGATTGGTATAGAATCAATAAAATTATGTGCGTGAATGTGTCAACCTATTAGTTAGAGAAGAGATGGAGATAAAAATGAAACTATGAGCAAACCAATTTCAAAAAGTCTTTGAATAACAAGGAACAACCCCTCTATTTCATAAAGCTAAGTTGAGATCCCTCATCCACCCTGGCATCAAATGCTCAAAATAGTGCAAAAAAATGCATACAAAGAAAATAAATAAAAGGGTAAGGGCATGACAAAAGCTTCTCTCATAGAAGGGTCATGCAAGTAACTTCGTTGGAGCTATGGATGCTCATTGGCAGTGAATCACTGATATGTGTGTTCCTAGAAGTGACTCCATCAGGGCTATGGACACTCGATGGCAGTGGAGCAACACCAGTGTCTCATCTTAATTCTAAAGATTTTTAACTCACATGCATAATATCTCCATTTCCCATTGAAGCTTTGGTGTTTGAATTTTGTTTAAATCAGTGTTATGAACCAATATTAAGACAACTAATAGAGAGACTAAAACCTCTAAATAGGATCAGATAGTTGAACAATTGGTAACCATAGAATCAAGACAATACTTCCCAAAATTTTAAGCTCTCTCATGAATAAAGACTAAACCATAGATGTTGAGGTTCTACCAGCGGTTCTCTAATTGTTGTAGCAACTACAACATGCCCAAAAAAATTTGACAATAACCAAATTTTGGAGTCCCTCCTCACCCAAATGCTAAACATCTATAAGTTCAAGCCTCTTGAGTTATTCTCCATACCCTAATTCAGGAAGGTAAAGTTTTTTTTTAACTTAATAACTTGTGGGAAGCATGGTGCATTGCACTTGTATAGTGCAATGCATTTCACCCATCCATCACATTACATTGTTGCAGTGTAGTCTCCTATAAAAAATTCCTATTGTAATAGTGCATTTATTGCACAATTAATGTGCTCACACATGTGAGAAACTTGTATAAACCTTCCCCATGCCAATTCATTTTCACCATTGATTTTGTTGTGACCCTCTCTTGCTTCCTCTACACATTGCAATTCAAAAGAGTTTCCTTGCCTTCTAGATTTGTGTTGCGCCACCAAATCCATAATGTTAGTTCCATGTGCCAGGTAAGTTTTTCACCCATGACTCGCAATCATGATTTTTTTTAGTAAAGTTTTAGTGTTACATTTTGACCCTTCAACTTCCTAACCTATTCAACTTGCAATATACATATAAGGCGTAATCATTACTACCCCCTTCTATCACTTAGTAATTTTATTCATTTTTCCCTCACATCCAACCATATATTACACCACAAATCCATTTTGCAAGCTTCCTCTTCACTTTTCACCACAATGCAACTTCCCTAAGCCTCATGTGATAACAAGTTACGATACATTGTATTTTGATATCCATAAGCATCACATCGCATGTTCACTTCACATCCTAACCTTTGGCCTTGTACAAGGGCACATTTATCCTCTAGGGCCTACATTATGATAATGCAACATGCCACTATAACACATTGCAACACATTATCTTATCACTTCATGCTTCCAAATTGTAGACTAACCTCTAGCTATGCATTAGGACACATTTCCCTTCTGCGGTGTAAAATGAAAGTATGTAATGTGCTATTATAAATCTGGCGTAATACATCCCTATATCGCATTGCATCACCCTTATTCAACCTGAATACTTTCCCTATGCTATAGTGAAACCCACTCACACATAATACATTGTCTCATTATCCAACTCACATAGTTCCTTCACTATTTTCTAACTTAATTGTCATGATGAATATTTTTTATATGTCAAGTTTGTAGATCTATAGTGCTTTAGTATATCATCATCAGAAGGCATGGCCTCCCCAAAGAAGAGATTGAAGAAAGCCATTGTAGAAGGACTAGAGGAAAGTATTATTGCATCAGTTCCGATATATATTGACATATCATGTTTCATTGACAAATCTATATCAATCTCATAGTTAGAGATATATAATTTATTCACCTAGAAGGAAATGTTGAAGAAGAAGACACTAAGATTTATCAGAATGTCAGAAGGTCTTGGCTACACACGGTTGCAACACATCCAACTATATTTCCTTACAAAGAGTCTATTGAATGTATTATCAACTGTATTGACAATAGAGGTATGCCCATCAGGGATACCCTTTCCCAAGATATTGTTTCACTAACATATCCTCATATCACAAAATACTATAAATTTCCAAGACATCAAGTGGCTCTCACCAGAGGCTAGTATCACAAATTCAACCTAAGCAGTAAAGATATTCTCAAGAGTTGGTGACAAGATCCCAATAAGATCAAGACTAAGGCTAAACGAGTCAATAAAAAAAACTACTATGAAAAGCCTATTAGTTAGTTGTAGCCATGTTTTGCAGACACTATGGTAAAGAAAATGCAAAACTCTTTGAATAAATTTAGGTGCCACTGATGTACACATGTGCCCATGAAGGATCTATTTTCAACTGGACTGAGATCCTACCAGCATCTATCCATGCCAAGGTAAAAGAGGCCCATAATTCTAAATAAGGAAAGAAACTAGAATTTTACATGACCTCATATTTATTGGACTATGTTTTCACCAAATGTGAGTTTGAAGTATTAGGATTGAAGTGGATTTTCTCCCCGGATATCCAACCAATCCACATCCACTACAAAAAATTATGGGAAAATTAGCACAAAGAATTGTACATGAAAATAGATGAAGGATTCATTTCACCATTATGCCACATCTTATTTTAGTATGCCTAACCTTGCATGTCAACTTGCGCTAAGGCAACATTACAGGAGGTAGTTGATTGGTTCTCTCCCCCTGATTCCATTTCTTTAGAGTGTTTGGAGCATGTAAACCTTTACATGAACATTCATTGTTTTTCACAAAAAGGTTATTTTATATGAGGTTTCCTATTAGCTAACCATGAGAGTTGGGGGTATGCTGACACGGGTAAAGAAAACACCATGGCTTGAATATCCTTTCTATGTCAACATGTATTTCATAAAGAGTTACAAAGAAGCATTGTTAGAAGTTGTTGACTTAGAGTGATTTAGATTCGAGGAACATGAGTTTCAAAGATATGACCCAAGATGTATAGTTGTAACCTACTACTCTCAGTGAAAATACAAGTGGCCATACTCATCACAAATTGAGGAGGACGAAGAGAAAATCAAGAATTACTATAATGTTGTAGAGGCCATAGATGCTTAGAAAAACACCAATGGCTCTCAACTAACGATTGGAAAAGGAAAGGGATAAAACAGAGAAAGAATAAGTAGAGCATAAGGTGAAAGAAGAAAGAGAAAGAGCGCAAAGGGAAGATAAGAGAAAAGGAAGCAGGAAGAAGAATGGCTAGCGAAAGAGACATTAGAAAAAAAAGCTTAAGAGAGGCAAGGAAAAAGGAGTATCAAGAGAAGGAAGCTCAAGATTAGGGATGATTTTAGGGGCGAATGTTCGCCCTTTGGCGAAATTAAGGGGTTTTAAATTTTTAGTGGGCGAATATTTTGTATCATAGTACATTTTTACAAATCACCTCAAATAGCCCACCTTATTTTAAGGGAGAGGGTAAAAAAGGTAAATTTAGCCCTTGAAATTAGGAGTTACAACCTTCCATTCGCCCATTTTCAAGAATAGGTTTTATTTAAGTGAATCCATTCGCCCATTTTCAAGAATAGGTTTTATTTAAAGTGAATCCTATGGGCCAAAGGCCCAA
>APFE030426239.1:33770-60420 GCA_000404065.3 Pinus taeda | reverse complement strand
TAATATTAGTATTAATAAAAATAAAAATGGCACATGGTATTGAACCATGGTATTCACCAAAATGGCACATGGTATTGACCCATGGTATTCACTTGGAATGTAGCCTATTTAAATGGGGGAATTAAACCAGAATATATCCCTCTTTACTCTGGATCTACTAACCCCCAAGAGGTATCAAATATGGTGATATGCAAACTAGCATAGAGTGAAAAAATATTTGATCCTATCAAGAGTAAAAATGGATGTTGTAATTTAATGTATGTTAAACATTTTAGCTTGGTTAAAATAAAAATAAAATAAAAGTCAACTATTAATTTTATTAATTTTTATAAATTACTAATAGTAATTTTAAGCTCCAGGTTTATGATAACCCATGGTATTGACCCATGGTAATACCATGGTATTCATGTGAGCATAGACTATTTAAAGGCGAAATTCTATTATCATAGATCCATCTTAATTCTGGGTCTACCAAGTGCTCAGAGGGATAAATAGATTTCATCCCCCTAAGAGTGGTAGATGTGGAGTTAAGATGGATATAGGTTGGTTTTTATGATAATGAAGATATTAAATAGACTTAGGAAATTATATTGTAAAAACATCTTAAGGTGAATGGTTAAAGCATAAACATTGAACAAGTATATTTGTATACTTCTGTTTTAAACTGAAACAAATCCAGGGATAAAAGGAATGGATTGATTGCACTAGTCATCCTTCTATAACTTTCAACATATGCTGGAGTAAACAGATTGTAATTTGGGTAATTTTTCTAATTGCAAACGGGAACATGTGTATTGGCAGGGTGGTTACGAGGTCCCTAGAAGTAGAGTAAACAGATTGTAATTTGGGTAATTTTTCTAATTGCAAACAGGAACATACTTGTGTATTGGCAGGGTGGTTATGAGGTCCCTAGAAGTGATGAATTTGAATTTTTCTTGGTTTTATATATAGTATTAGATTTTTTCTCATGCTTTCTGTGAATGGAACGGGTGAATTTTATCTTACACCCACTAGATTATCGATATGTAATTTCGGTAATTTTGATTTCAAAAGATATTTTAAAGAAATGCAATGATTTCATTTGTGTACTCAATAAACACAAGATTTTATAATTGAGTAAAATATTTGCCATGCCTGGTGAGAGATTCGCCAAAAAATTATATATACATATCATATTATTGATAAAATCGCCTTCCATTTTTCCTATATACCATGGAGATTCGCCCATTTATTATACATGTACATTTAGGGGGGTTCTTAAAATTTTCCCTGCTCAAGATATAGGTCACAACACCTTGCCTAGTATGGATGTTGATCCATTCACCTCAATGTCAACGCCACTTACAGGACGTCATCCACCAATTGGAGAAATGGGGATTATTGTTGATGAGGAGAGTCAAGTGATGAATTTGGCCAACTTCTGATTTAACTGAAACTCCAACAGATTGTTTGGGAGAGACAAAGATATTTGGCCCAAGAACTAACAAAAGTGATCTAGGTAACCATAGAGTGGAACATAGTTTCTAACACTCTAGAAAATCCACTAGCCATAACATTAGTCGGAAAAACTTTGTCTTTAGATACATAAATAAACATTGAACATCTAATGGAGAAATCTAAAGAACTAGACAAGATCCTAAAGAATGCACAATAGGGAAATAACAAACTCCATAAGGAAAGTCAAGCTCTATTAGCCTCAATCTTTCAAAGCAGGGATTACCAGGATTCAACACTGCAAGCAAATAGATGATTAGAATATGTTATAAAGTTGTTGTACTGAGAACTCAGAATAGTCCAAAAGATGGTTGGCACAGTTATATAATTCCAAGATGCATTTATGGTAAAAGGTGTGAAAATAAAAGGAACTTTAACAACCATTAATTTAATGTAGGAATGGAATCAAACATACCTGAATTCACCTAAAACATTACCAAGGAAAGATGAATCAAGCAAAGAAAGAGATAGAGTAGAAGTTAAGATTGAAATCTGAGCTCAAGAAAAGCTCGAAAAGGACGTGGAAAATACTTTATGTACTTACTAGCAACACCATAGCATGATAGAATGATTGATCAAAGCCCACAGATTAGTCTTTGTTGGAGCACAGGGAGAGGTAAGGTCAGAAAAAGACATGGAACAAGAGATACAACAAATGATGCAAGCATGAAGAATGGTCATCATGGAAAAGACATGAAACCAATAAAAGAAGCATTAGAATAACACCTAATGGAGACGACCAAATTACACACCATGCTTCTATCATTTTTTCACAGGATTCAAGGTGATCTAAAGATATTGGTACCCAACACCTATGAGTATGAAGTTATCAACGAGAAGTTAACTTCCAAGAATATTTTTTCATTTGCAGCTAATTACAAGGCTTGGTAAACCCATGTGGCCCAAGGGTTACAACTTAAAACCCAAGCCTTGTCCTTTTTTTAATTAATTTCCTAAAACATGTTTATTTTCTTCATTTTAATTTTCAATGTAATTATGTAAAGGGAATATAATTAGAAATAAAGTAAATTAGAATTTTGACATGAGGATTGTTGAAGAGTCACAAAAGGTGAAAAGTCACCTCCCTTTGTATAAATACACTATCTAGGTTAGAAATAATGGATTTTTAGCTTTTGGAATCTTGGAGCATTCTTGAAAGGGGATGCTTGTAAATTACCTTGAAGATCACGCTCCATTTTTGCATTCCCAGTATTGGATTTCATGGAGATATTGTGTGATTGTGCATGCAATATTTCAACATTAATACTCATAAGCCTTTTGGGCCATGACCAAAATTTTCTCTCCTATGTTATTGAATGTTGTAAGACTATTATTTATTTTTATTTGATGGCATATGGTTGTTGCTAACTTATTGAAGGTTAATGAACTATTTTGTTAACTAAAAACTTCTATCTTCCTAGGAATTTCTTGTTGATTTCTACATGCTTTCATGTTGGTTATTAGTTGCAAACTACTTTACAATTAACAATTGGTATATTCCTATCTTCATTTATCTTAATCAAAGACTGCTATCATTATTTCTTTAAGGTTCATCTCCATTTATAAATATATTGTAATTTTATTTGTATTATTCACTTAAGGTACTTCCACAAAGTTGTTTTCACTTGCATCCCATCAAGGGCCTTATTTGGATTTCCCTTTACTTGACTAATTCATCCAAAATCTAATTTTCACCCTACATAAGATGGCAGTCAGGCCAACATTCCAGATGGGACTCTCATCACAAGTGGTGTGAAGTCTAATTGGTGCCTCATACCGGAGAGATCCCCTTAAGACTGTAAGTGGTGCATTTAGACACATCAAAACAATCATAAAAGTGCTTAGATTCAGTACAAAGGCCCATTAGTCTTTAATATCATTATATGGACCATAAATATTATGCAGAAGGAGAGATGTATTAAGATCACAAGACAACAAATAAATAATTAATATTGAGGAGAGAAACAAATTGTTAACTTAAATTTTGCAAAAATCCATCCTAATTTTAGGGCCCCCATATCACCTAGAGGCATAATTTGCAATGAAATACAAAGCTGGGAGGATAGTCATGAGATTAGACTATGCTCACTTTGCATCAATCATTATTTATTGAATGAGAATAACATGGGGTTTTTGAGGCTCCACCGATCTCTTTATGGATAATTTTTTGGCAATGTTGGCCATACCACTATAATTGAGGGAGAGGAATTTCATTTAGGACCCCCCTTAGGGGTTGATGCTTTAAGGGCCCCATTGTATATTTATGTTTAGCTCTTTGGATATCCTATGATGCTTGATAATAAGCTTGTGATAAGAATTATTTCCTTCCCCAAGTGAGTGGTATATCTAAGGATGTTAGGTAGGCTCCTAAACCACCTCCACTAGCCAAATCAATAAGTGAATCTAAAGCATAGGAAGAAATATGGGAGTCCTCGAAAGAAAGGGAGAAGAGGTTGTAAGGATGACATTTAAAGGGGAGAGGCTTGGAGACAAACATTAATAGGGCCTGGGAAAGAGGAGGGGCAAGGGCAAAGAAAGAGGAGGGAAGAGAGATGAAGCAAAGGGGATACAAGGCAAAGAAAGGATGGCACTAGGAGAAATATGGTCATTCACATGTGCCAGTGGGTGTAATGTGTGAGAGGAGAGATTGTATGAAAGTAAAGAATCAATAGCAACGCTACAAGGAAAATTTTAAGGATGGAAATTTATCTTAAAGTTTAGAAATATTGGTCAATCATACCAATCCCTAATACGCTAATTGTAATTTTTTGTGATATTTTTCTAAAAGTAGTCAAATTTTTAATCTAAGTGGATCCCTAATGGCTCAAAAATAAAATTCCTTGTATCATAGAAAACCCATGACTAGATCTAAGATCTCATCACAAGGAACCCAATGGCACAGATGATACCTCAATCCGATCTCGTATACAAAAGTTACGCTAAGTCAAAGTTTTGGCCAAACTTAGCAAAAGGACAAGGTTTATCAAAGCGCCAGATAAAATTGGAGCATTGCGAAATTGGCGGTCCGGCCATACTAGTAACTAAATTTGTCGACAGATTCACTAAATATGGTGAATGGTTTAGTCATGGATAAAGTTAGCAGCACCACCAAATATGGTGACACCCGCTATAATTGGTACTAAATTCTGGCTCAATAGCATGGAGCCATAGGACCCAATAAATGGATGCCACATGGCACCCAATTAATGGCTAGTTGGCCCTGGTCAATCAACATTTCTAGTGAAAATTTTGGCAGTTTGACCAACTATATTAGAAACGGCGATGATTATTATACGTTATATATATATATACACGTGTATTAATGAGTTGTTATGTGTCAAATTCAAAATGGTGGGTGACCAATTTCAACAAATGGTTAATTCATAACCATTGGTGATTCGGCGACATATGTTTAAAAAATAGTTTAAATTGTTATATAAATATATTCCAAATATATGCCAGCGATCAATGTTTTATACAGTCGGATCATTGTGTTAATAAACCGACAACATTAACAGTTTAAAAAAATCTATAACAACATTTGGTTGTTATTTAAAATTGAGTGTAATGGGTTTTGAACCCCCGACCCACCACAACTAAACTCCAAACATAGTCACGGATTTTCTTTGGGCCAACATTCCATTTGTTGGAAAGTACGTTGGGGAAAATTCATTTAAAACCATTTCTCATTTCATTCGATAGGGGAAGTAGATGGAGTCATGAGTGGGGAGGAGGCCAGAAGCATGACAGGTGGAACCCGATATTTTAAAACCAAGAGAGGAACCTCACACCTCACAAATATGCCAAGGAAATATTCAGCAAAATATTCCATTTTGTATTCTAGGGAATATTCTTTTTAGATGATGTTGGGGAATCTAAAGATTCTTTGGGGGGTCCAAAGATGACAATGGTTGAATATAGTTGAGTTTATACTCATTTTACTCAGAATTTCACAAGGATTTCAATGGTGTAGTCATATTTGGGATCTAAGCAGCAGATATTAGGGGTCATGGTAGAAACCCACATTTTTTATTAACTGTTGGACATGAAGTTTGAGGCAATAATGCACCATTTAGAAGTGGGTCATGTTTACAGTAAAAAGTCTTAGAAGGTTGAGACGAACCCGTTGGTGTTGTGAATGTTGTGTTTTGAGTTGTGGAACTTCAAGTCCCTCCCAGGATTGGAGGTATAATGATGTATTTTTCCTTGTACTCACTTTTACTTTTGTTGAGATGAATGAGGTGGTCTCCCCACTATTAAAGAAGGATCTAGATATATATTCCACACTAGACGAAATTTGTTATCAATCTTTTGTGTGCGTATTATTTATGATCTTCTTTTTGTTTCTTCTTCTTTAACTATTTGCACATGGTTTTTACATGCTCTTTCATGCAATTTTGCTAACATCAACAGAAGAAAATATCTTGGATAATGTTGGTGTCATAGGCACGCTAGATCAATTTCTAATGATTTCATATATCTTATACAATTTTTTTGTGATTTTTAAAGTTATATAATTTTAGACTATAAAGTTTGGGCAAACCATTTTTTTAAATGTTTATTAACAATTATTTTTTTATGGAAAAAACATGGTCAATTAACCCACTTGTAAATATTAGCCCTTGAAATTTTCCTTGAAGAGCTAGTGAAAGGGGCGAGAGAAATTGTACGCTCAGGAGGAGGGAACTTCTTTGGAAAATTTGGACTAGAGGCAAGAAGAAGATCCACAACAATAGGAGGCTTTGAATATGAATACATTTATTGTAGGTTTTAACCCCGTACAGAAATTACCTACATACAAGTTCTAAAAAAACAAAAAATAAACAATGGCAAGAGCATAAAACATAAAACATATATACATAGAGATTTTCCCCTGGATCCCAAAACCAGGACTACCTGATTGATTTTTCACTATATTCCTTTCAATGTTACAATACATATATATATACATGTCAAAGCATCCATTAACCATGGATTAGAACATAATTGTATTTCCCTTAACCGGATCTACAAAATACAATGGAAAGAAAACCATCATGCCCAAAACCATGTGTGAAATCCATGCACAAAACCATAAGTAGGTCTACACACCTAATATACGGTCAAAAATATTCTTGGGGCGTTGCCCCAAACCCCATGCAGGGGGGCTATCACCCCTACTGTACCTAACGTGGAAAGAATATAAGACACACCCAACATCTATAAAAAATCATAATACGACACCTAATTCAAGAGAGCCATGTTTTCAAACCTCACAGTTGTAGAGGAGTTATCCTTAGGAAGTAAACCAACTTGGGGAGCTCAAAGGTGTAGAGATGTCAGTGGCATCAAGAGGCCAACCGATTTGTGAAGTTTTTGGACTCAAATCCTCTCCACCCACACCATCCACTAGCTTCTTGACCCAAGTCATTGTTGTTTTATGAGGCGAGAACTTAGAAACCATATGACCATATGATTGAATTATGTTGCATTTCAAAGGCACACTCTTAGCATACGGAGTGTTTCCCTAGTTTAGAGATAAATTATCTGCTAATTCTTTTAGAAAATTGATCCCAAAAAGGATACATGCCATAGCCATATACCTAGTGGATTGAAAACTAAAATCTCCTTCATAATAAAACCCTAACACATTACCAATGACATGGAAAACTTTAGGTATCTGTATATGAAGAAATAGACAAGGAAGGTGTAGCCAAATGGGAAGAATTTCCAGCTTTTCAAACTATTGGCTGGATAAATCGATCTTGCAGACAAGGCCGATCTCCCAAGTATCAGAAGATAGTCTAGCAACAAGTAGACAAGAAAATCAACCTTTCTCTAAACATATGCGATTCATAAATGAAAACTATAGAGGTGTTTGGACCGTACCTTAAGTCCAACGCTAGTTTGTAGCAGCCATCCTTCAACCGTATGAAAGAGTTTCCTTTTGAGAACCTAAAATCATAAACAAGCAAACATGAAATAACACCTGCATAGCTAATATCATAAATCATGTCCACTATGGTGATCAAGGAATCCATAAAATAAACCATAAAACATAGTTTATTGAGAAAAACAAACTTATTTGTATTAACTTTGAAGTAGAAGAACCTTACAACCTTTTCAGCCTTGATATTGAACAAGCTCTTCCCAGGGCCCGAAACAAGAATCTCCTTTACTTTGACAAACCTTACACTCTTCCAAATGAGATCAAAGAGGTATGTAATCTCTCCTCATGAAAGCTCAATTAAGAAGACTAAGTTCTAGTAGCATTTCACCTCAAAAATATTCAGCTTTCAACCTCCCAATAACGAGCCTAATTCTTCATTTTATAGTGCAGAGGAAGGAAGTTACAGGTCCACCTATGAAGGGATAGAGTGCTCCTTCAAAGGGATAAGCTCCTCACATAAAGGGGTTAGCTCCTTAAGGTATGGGATGCATGAACCTTAAGGGAGCGAACTTGCCACCTCAAGATTCCTTCAAGAAGCTTCTAGAAATGACTCAAAATGAGTTTTTAGGAATATGCTTGCGCCTTTTTAACTTTTGCAAGGGTTCGCACCCATAACACAGAGACAGTTCGGTCAGATGCACACGAAACATGACCATTAGGTGCGGGACCACAAGTAATGCTAAGAGAAAGTGCGGAACCAGAGTTTTAGAGACTTTTGAGGGCTTTCTCTTATTTTCAAGGCTTGATATGAGGAACTGAGGCTTAAGACTTGCAAAGGAGGAAAGTATGAGTGGTAATGGACTCATACAGATTGCAGAACGTCAAGATGACAATTTTTTGTGCAATAGATTTCCCCTTAAAGTGCAAAGCCTGTAATAGTTGAAGATAGAGTTTGTCATCTATGAAGAGTTAAGTACTTAATCATTTCAAGGATCATCCTATGGACACCCCAGTTGGAACCTGTAAAAACATTCAATGCAAAATATATATATGTGAACATATCATCGCTAAGGTAGGCATTTCCATACTCAGATCAAAACTGACTAAACTGTTCTGATACAGGAATGATTTTGTAATACATCACGAGTATAGACATATGTAGACACAGTATGGGCACAACCATCTGTTTATGAATAGTCCAATGTATATTGAAAAACAAAATTCCTCGCAGCCTAGATGGTAGAAACTAGATCCAGGGTCTTGATTTTTGCTTCCCGAACTAGTACGATTCTATCCATGTGAATGAATGTGTCGAAGTCGAACATGGTAAAAACCACTTGATTACCAGTCAATGATGTGAATTGTTAACAACTGTGAGAGAAACCACCAATAATGTCAATGGCTCTCAAAGTACTAAATACAATCCATGAAATGTGAATAAATGAGCTGATGTCGAACACATCATAGAATCCTTTGATCGAAGATCAATGATGCAACTTATCGTCAAAGGTGAGAAACTTGCCATTAGGGAATGCAGATTCCAAGGTACTGACAATTTCTAGATCATCTTTCTAGATAATGAGCTGAAGTCGATAGAAGCGATCTATCGTAGGAAAACCCACAACATGAAATCATACATCAAGTTTTGAAGAAATATACTTGGCAAGGACTGACTCAGGGATGGTCAAAATGGATGACAGATATTTTGCAGAGGAATGGTTTATTTGAACTAACCTCTTGAACACATAACGACATTGTAGATGGTTTGGTGACAATTGACCCAAAGCTAGTACCCAGAAGCCAGTTGAAGACTTTCAATATGGTTTGATTAACTATTAGGCAAAGGATTTCCCAACCCATGTGAGCAAAAAGTGTCTTGTTCAAGAGTGGTTAACTACTTTTCTAAAACACGAAGTGTAACAAACAAGTTCATTTTTCTCTCTTCTCCCCCACCATTTCTGGAAAGTACTCTTTATTTTTGACAAGTTTGAGGAGGATAACATTTGCTTGTTTATAAGATCATCCTTCGGATGAGTCCAACTTAGTTTAAAATTCAAACCCTAAGAAGGAGTGGTTCATTCCCGCTTAAAATTGAACAGGTCCTTTACTGTTAAATTTTAATGAGTCTAGTATAGGAAAAACTCGGTGTTTTCCAATTTTAGGGAGTCAGAAGAAAAACTTAAGAAAACTCCATGGATGTCTTTTTTCATAAATTTGTGTCCCCCAAGCCCGAAAAAGTATAAAATGATACTTGAGAGAACCACTTGACTATTACGATCAAGGAGTACTTTTCATAATTAGTGGCTTCGATCTGAAAAAGTAAAAAAGTGATCGAAGACACGTCGTTTTATAACCAATATCGAACTTGAAACAACAAAAGTCCGGCGATCTTTTCATGTTTATATGGTCAGAAAAGAGTTTTAAGTGGACTGCCTTTTTAATTATATTTAACGAGTTTAAAAGGGAAAAAACTCGACAATCTTTTCATATTTTAAGAGTCAGAAAAGAGCTTAAAGAGGACTCCAATGTTTCGCTTTTTTGTAAATTTTGGAAGAGTCTGAAAAAGTGAAAAAAGTATGCTCTTTGTTGAAAATGATCAATTTTCCCCGAAAAATCCAATATTGTGCACAAAAACTCAAAACATTACTCATACCTGTTTAAGATAAATAAAAATGTACCAAAAAGTTACCTTTTTAAAGTGAAAAATAAATAAATTAAAAATTCATTTATTCAAAAAAGATTATAAAAATGGCTTTTGTAAATTCTTTTTTACCATTTGATTTCAGAGTGAGAAGTGAGAGCTTTTGGGTAAGAAACTTCCTGTGAAGATTGCGGAAAATCCGTCCGTTGGAATCGAAAACCGTTAGCTCCAGGTAATCCACATCAGCCTTATCTTGCATTTCAATCGTTTACATTTTATTTTTAGGCTTTCATCTTGATTTTTAAAGGAAAAATTAGTTTATAAATTCGCTCGCGGGGGTCCGCAGGTGCAACATGCGGCCCCTGCGGACCCCAAATTTTTTTCTACAAAGAAAAAAGTCATGGGTCCGCACCTATGCTTACGACACTTGCAGACCTATGCATTACCTTTAACCAGCAGGTGCAGACCCCATGAAATGGATTTTAAAAATTCAAATTTCTCCATTTCCACCCAAAAATTTTCAAACTAAATTGTTCTAATACATCTTTTTTGCATTGTAGGACATACAAAATGCTTATTTGGCGGGAACGTGAGCATGGGGATGTGGATCTTTCCACAATAAATCATCAACCTACATTGGATGCATTGAGAGCATTTGGACTGTTTAAGTTCTGGGCCATACCAGGCATGAGAGCCCAAGTAGACTTCTTGCAATGGCTGGTAGACAGGTGGAACATACAGGACCAGTGTTTCATGATTGGTGGCCACCGGCTCGAAATTGAGCTAGAGGAAATATATTTTTTGACTGGTTTTCCCAACAGAGGTGAACGATTATCTCTTTTCGGGACTAGGCCAAGTGGCCAGTCTGTCGCTAGTCTCCGATTGGAGTTTTGCAATGATCAAACAAAGGACAAACAAATCGATATTAAAACTATCAATCGTCTTGAACTTAAGGTTATTGCATTCACTATCACTAGACTATGCGGGAGTGCAACATTGCATGTAGCTACTGGATCCCAGATGCAAATGGTTATAGACTGTTATCGAGGTACCATCTTCAACTGGTGCCTGGCTGTGTTGGCGAATGTAAAAGGCCAACTAACTAGAGAAAAGAACAAACAACTAAAAAACTTTGGATATGGTTTCCTCGTTGTGAGCTTTGGTCTAGAGAGGGTCCCTATACTAGTCCCACAGCATCTTTCTGTTGAGGCTAGTCTTCCTCGAGAGCCTAAGATAATTTGTAAGGTTGCAATGAGAGCCCGTCATCCTGAGGAGGGTTCAGAGTTTTTTCAATTTCCACCTGAGTATTTTTGTTGGTTGAGAAACCAACTTTTTGTGATTCAGGATTTTCCATATGCCGAGATGGATTATCCTGGTGACCCAGACATGATTCTTCCACCAGAAGAGCAGTGGGATGATTCAGGTAAAATCATTTTCAATACTTTCTAAGTTTTAACTAATTTTTTTTTTAAATCGTCCAAAACTGACAATAAAAAGTTTTAAATGCAGATGTGGGTCCAAGGCGACCAGCTGCTCTCCAACCTTATGAGAGGAGACACCCAGCTGTAGTAGTACCAGCCCCACAAGACCAATCTATAGAGATCTTGACCGATTTGGAGAATCATCTAGAGCATTTGACAGCAGATATTCCAGAGACTGGCATAGATGATATTCCACTTAGGTTACACCGATATGTAATTGGGGTCCCAGGACCTTTTAGGAGGTTCCTTTGTAGGGTGGCCCGAGCAGTGGTTTCTTATCGTGATCATCACCAGGGATAGGATGATCGCTTTTGTAGACTCACACAACATTTTTATCTTTTTGTACTATCATTTTGCAGATCATAAGGTGTTTTTCAACCTATGATCGAAGACGATGTATATTTTGACACACTTCTATGCTATGATATATCACTATTACCAGCTATCTTGTGTAACATATTATTGAATTTGTTTTAAATTTACTGTTTTGATTATTGCAAATGTATATTTATCATACGAGAAGCAACTGCATCTGCTAATGTATTTAAATGTCTTGGAATATGCTAATATTCAATGTAATCAAATTCACGTTCCAAGAGACGAACTCTCAAAAACAATTTTAATAACACTGGATTTCTAATGGCATAAACCCTGTTAAGTTGTAATACAACGAGTTCAGAATCTAACCTAATAATCAAACTCCGAATCCCAAATGACATGGATTCAGATATTAACTCAATCATTGCACTATACTCTGCAATGTTATTCATTGTTTGGCTGAGGCTTACCCCATGCATAGATACTAACTCATCAGAGGGTGAATAGATAACCCAAGCTACAGAAGAAATGTTCTGTGTACTACAACAAGCACCATCAGCAAAACCAATGTATGTTTGAAGAGATGTCGACATCTGCAATATCAAGAGTAAAATCAAGATAAGCAGGAATAATGATAAAAGCACTCCCTAAAATAGGCACACTTTCCTAATCTAAAACACACCAGCTATAAAGAAACTAATCTAACAAAATTCTCCACACCAAATTTTAAGCATAATATCTCTTCAGATAAAGCCCATTCCTAGGTTTACCCAAAGAGACACCGTCAAAATCTACCAATTCATAGGCCCCTTTTGCCAGCTTTCACTTAACAATATAAGGACCATGCCACATAGGTACAAATTTTCCAGCCCCTAGCTTATCGTTTGCTTGATCGCATAGTAAAACTAGGTCTCCTTCCAAAAAATTACAAGGTGTAACAGTTCAGTCATACTGAGCTTTTATTCGTTTCACATGAGTCTCGGTCGCTAATGCAACATTGCGACGATTCTCATCTAGCTGAGCTAAGTACAAAAAACGTTTCTCCTCTTCAGAAGTGGCTGAGTAATTCTATGGCTAATTATAATGACGAAATTTTGCATTCAATAGATAACATTGCTTCCAAACCATAGACCAGTTGAAAAGGAGTGAAACCAGTTGATGTTTTTATTGAGGTTCGATATGCCCAAAGTGCTGAAAATAACATGTTATGCCAATTCGACCTATGAATACCAATGATTCGTTGGATCATAGTGACTAGAACTTTATTGATAGCTTCAACTCGACCATTAGCCTATGGGTAATATGGAGTAGAACTGTCGTGACGTAGGCCAAGTTGATCTGTCAGTTCAGTCATTATGATGTTGCAACTTAGAAATCGGAGAACCCACAGTAAAAACATTTTTCCATCAACGTTTCAAATCCCAACGGGGATCCATCATCAGGACTATTTTGAATGTTGATAGTAGAAGAGCTCAGTTGCAAGATTTAAATAGTTATGAGGTGAGCTTGTTTTGTTTTAAGGAAAAAATGAAGGTCGACTCCTTAATAATTAATACTTAATTTTATCCAAATATTTAGGGTTTTATCATTTTTTTTTTTGGTAAATTAATATTAATAATAAATAGTAAAGGTGAAATTTTATTTTTAGTAATTAATAATTTTATAAAATAAATAATTTAATTAAAAAAAAAAAATATAATATATATATATATATATATATATATATATATATTATATTTATATATATATATATATATATATATTATATATATATACTAATAATAATTTATGATAGTTTATAATCTATGATAGTTTAATATAAATATAATAGTAATAACTAATAAGTATTATAATAAATATTCACTACTATATTATTAGCATTTATAGTTATAAATAATAAAAATATTAGTAATAATTAATGTTATAATACATATTGTTATTATAATAATAGTAAACAGTTTTTATTAAATTGAATATTAATGGGAGTTTTTAATGAAAGAATCAGTGTTCCCAACAAGAGGACTAAGGATCTTGGAAATATATTTATCAAGTTCATAGGTTGGGGAGCCAATGGTATTAACTATTGGTCTAAGAGGAACTCCTTCTTTATGGATTTTAGGTAAACCATAAATTCTTGGGACAGTTTCACAAGAAGGTGTTAGTTTTTTCTTTAATTTTTCCTCAAGGTTGGAATCTGAAATAGTCTTTTTTACCTCTCTCATGATTTTGGGAATGGGATTGCTGCTAAGTTTTTTATAATTACCACAAGCTAGGTGTTCATTCATTTTACAGACATAGTCTTCTTTGTCTAAGATAACTGCTGCCCCACCCTTATCAGCCTTAAGAACTACGATTTTATCATTATTTCGAAGTGTCTTAAGAGCAAGAAGTTCTTCTTTTCTTAGATTACTTTTGGGAGTTTTTGATTTTCTCATAATGAGAAACACTTCTTGCCTTAATGTTTCCTTGTCTTCAAGGGATAGATTATTGATCCCATCTTCTATATTACATATAATATTCTCAACAGGTATGTTTTTAGGGGAAACTGCAAACCCTAATCCTTTGTTGAGAACACTAAAAGAAAGAACATATAGCATATATTAGGAATGACAGGTCCCGTACTTCGGCCCTGGTAGAGCATTCCTCTAAAACTACGCACCATCTATGTGTGGAAAACGCCTCAATTGTCGCAAGAGAAGAACATCATCATAGGCAAAAGACTAGAGAGGCTCTTGAGATTATGAAACATCCACATAATCTCAACAGGGACAATGGCATTGAGGTTAGTAGTAGCTGGTTTCCCTTAATCAGAGAAATTAAGACCTCCAATGCTTCCTAGGTTTAGCTCTTAATAGGTAACTTTCTCCCCTCCCTTTCCTCTTAGGCTTATTGAGCAAGTCCTAGTTTCTTTTATTTCTACTGTTACTCCTAATAATCAACTTCAAAATATTAATAATTAATATTTGAATATATAATAATTAATAATCTATAATAATTAAATAGTCAAAATTTATATTGTGTACTATTATTATTAATTATGACCAGTAAATATTGGAATTATTATTAATTCATACAAAAATTATTAACTTTTATTATATTTATAACTAACTATTATTAAAAAATTATATTATTTATGATAATTTTATATTATTATAATATTTATTATTACTTATTACTAATGATTAATTATTATCACTATGACTCATTACTTATTATTATTATAAAATTTACTATAAACTGTCACTAATTATTATTTATTTAAATTATCATTAAAACTATTAGCACTATTATTAATCATAAAAATAAATCTAATTAATCCCTAAAATAATCCCATTAATATTCAATTTAATAAAAATTGTTTACTATTATTTTAATAACAATATGTATTATAACATTAAATTATTACTAATATTTTAATTATTTATAACTATAAATATTAATAATATAGTAGTGAATATTTATTATAATACTTATTAGTTATTACTATTATATTTTTATTTTATTAAACTATCATAAATTATTATTAAAAAAATTATTATAACTATTAATTACTTTGATTATAAATTATTTTAAATTATTTATTTTATAAAATTATTAATTATTATAAATAAAATTTCACCTTTACTATTTATTATTAATATTAATTTACCAAAAAAAAATGAAAATGATAAAAACCCTAAATATTTGGATCAAATTAATTATTAATTATTAAGTAGTCGACCTTCATTTTTTCCTTAAAACAAAACAAGCTCACCTCATAACTATTTACATCTCGCAACTAAGCTCTTCTACTATCAACATTCAAAATATCCCTAATGATGGATCCCTATTGGGATTTGAAACATTGACAGAAAAATGGTTTTTACTATGGGTTCTCCGATTTCTAAGTTACATTATGATGTTTCAAAAATGACTTCCATGATCAGTAATAATAGCTTGAGGAACACCGAATCTAGCAATTATATGATTGGATACGAAAGTTGCAACAGTTTTGTTATCTGTCGAAAATGTAGGCATCGCCTCAGCCCACTTAGTAAAATAATCTACCGTTAGGATGATATACACATGCCCCCCAGCCAAGTGAGGGTTACATGTAATAAAGTCAATACCCCACTTTACGAAAGGACTGACGAAAATTATAGGGTGGAGAGGAGCGGGTGGAGCACACATCTTACGATAAAAAAATTTGACAATTGTGGAATTTCTGGATTGCATAGATACAATCTTTGAATAAGGATGGCCAGAAATAACCAACACGCAATATATTTTGGGTTGTGGCATACCCAGACATATGATTGCCACATGCTCCAGAGTGACAGTCATTAAGAACCTTTTCAGCTTCTTCATGAGTTAGACAACATTGGAAAACAGAATCCGCCCCACGATGATAGAGTGTATCTCCAATAATATTGTATTGTTGGGATTGGAAACGTATTTTCCATCACTGAGATCGTGAGATTTCAGGCCAAAAAGATTGGGTTTGGAGATAAACAATAATATCTCCATACCATGGATGAAGAGTACTGATAAGAAACAAGGATTTGTCCGCAATGGGCTCTTCCGCCACAGTTTCAGTATCGGTATGCAGGAAATCACACATCAGTTCCCCAAAAACCAAAGATTTCTTTGCCTTGGACTTTTCAAATTCCTGCAGGATAACTATCCATTTGGAATACTTGCCCCCTAGCAATTTTTTGGTCAAGATATACATCATAGGGTTACAGTCAGAAATTACCATGGTTTTGCGTAATAAGATGTAGTGACGAAATCTTTAGACAACTTGAACAGCTGCCAAGGCCAATTTCTCCACATGTGAATATTTAAGCTCAGTCGGATTCAGAGTTCAACTAAGATAGTAAATCACATGTTCATTGTTGAATTCATCTTCCTGAACTAAAACCATCCCAATGGTGGAATGAGAAGCGGCGAGGTACAAAAAGTAATCCTAGTTGTAATTGGGAGGATGCAGTAACAACGCATGGGTTAACCCGTGTTTAAGTGCATCAAAAAATTTGTCAGCTATCTCATCCCAAAAGAATGGAGTATTCTGTTTCGACAACCTGGTAAAACCTTTCGTTATCTCGGTATAGTTAGGAATGAAATGACGTAAAAAGTTTGCTTTCCCTTGCAAACTTTGGAGTTGGCGAACAGTCGAAGGAGGAGGTAATTTGACGATAACTTCAACCTTCGAGGAATCGACATGAATGTCAGCTTTTGAAATGACAAATCCTAGTAAACGACCTATTTCTACATAGAATACACATTTGTGTGGATTCAACCTAATTCGATAATGCCTACATCTCATAAAGATAGCTCGTAAATGAGTGAGATGATCAGCTCTACGTAATGAATGGGCAGGTAAATCATCGAGATAAGGCTGCACAATGTGCTTGATGTCATGAAATGCATAAGACATAGCCCTTTGAAAAGTTGCTTCAGCGTTCTTTAATCCAAAGGGTAATTTACAATAAGCAAATGTCCCCCATGGACAAATGAAGGTCATTTTAGGTTGATCAGCAGGGAGTATGTTGATTTGATTGTAACTGGAAAAACCATCCATAAAGGAGAACATTTCACTGCTCGCACAATCATCAATAATTTGATCGATATAGGGGGTTGGATAATTGTCTTTAGAACAAGTTCGATTAATATCCCTATAATCAATACATACTCTTATCGTTCCTTGCTTTTTGTTAATAGAAACAATATTCGATACCTAATCCGTTAAAGGAATTAGATAAATGAAACCTGCACGAAGTAATTTCTCAACTTTAGCTTTAATAGCACGCTTTTCTCGGATGTATCTAACGCAAACGTTGTCGGACAGGTTTAGCATCTGGGTAGGTTTTAATTTCATGGACAACAATTGACGAATCAATTCCTGGCATTTCTTCATATGACCAGGCAAACACGTCGTGGAATTTTTGAAATAGGGCTTTATAAGTTTGGATCTCATCTTCCCTACAGGAAACACCTATATGAATGTTTTCAATAATTCCAGATTTTACTTAAATGTCAATAGGAACCGTTCGAGAAATATTTCCCAAATTTAACTCAGAATCAGGATTTTGCAATGGATTTTGTGGTTCTTTGACATAGTTAGTGGTAAAAATAAATGAAAAAACATTTTCAAAATGATCAAGCTCAGGTAAAAATGAAGATCAATGATGAATATCTTCCCATGGTAAATCATCAACAAACAAAAGTTCACGAATCTGCTCATCAGTATAAATATGATCAAAAAATGTTGTTGAAGCTGAGGTTGATATCGAAAGTGATTCCCCATGGACCACATTCATTGGATCAATTTCGGTTGAACAAGAGTAAAAAAAGGACTGTACAACCTAATATGCAATTTCAAAGGGACTCAAAGGCATCACACTACCAAATGAATCCAACTCAAAATCGGAAGGTACGATCTAAGGATCATCAAAAGAAATAGTGTTCGATGAAATCATATGAATAGTTGCAATAAAAGGCGATACGTTAGGAGGAGGGAAGGAAAAAGCTCCTAGTAAACCAGAATCTTTAATCAAACCTACCCCAACATCCTTGTAAGGGATAGTTGTTTTACCGACACGCTGAATACTATCTGAAGAGGTTGGGTCGGATGAAAAATAAGTCAACTGGTCTATCGTAATGATCTTTCCATTATGAGGAAACTTGATAAGCTGAAAGACCGATGAAACAATAGCAGTCATAGCGTAAGACCAACTACGACCCAAGAGAAGGTTATAATCTAGAGGGGCATCAACCACTTCCACATCTAGATTTACAGTTTTGCCTTCGACCCCTATAGGTAAATCCTAAAAAATGCCAAAAGGATGGAACCCTCGGCCATCAAAGGCCTTTAGAATCATCGGAGACTGATTGAGTGTAGGAGAACCAAGCAATCTCCAATGTTGGATCGACATAATACATGTAGAAACTCCCTCATCTATCACAGTTCAAAAGAAAGGTCTATTTTTGACTAACACTGGAATCTGGAAAGCCATTTGATGAGGTAGGTAGGGTGTACTATTCTCTAAATCGAAGATTATTAGGTTCAAATCCTAAATATCAACAACTCCTATGGTAGACAATAGTAATTTATGTTGTGCTGGGCATGATTACAACACTTCCAAAGCTGACTTTGCTGAAGGGGAAATAGCTAAGTCTTCAACAATGTTATAATTATGAGCAGCTCTCGCATGTGGATTGAAAGCTGATTTCCGAAGTATACCTTTAGCAGGTGGTTTGATTACTAATTCAGGGTTAAGTTTCTCGATCTGTAGCGGATCAGAACCAGGAGGAGTTGTAGTTGATGGGTTTGAATTAGAAGATTCTGCTTGTTTACCACCAACAGGATTTTTACTACCATAATCTTGCGATCGCGTCACAATCCTGACATGAGACATCATCATAATGGGTTCTTCTGAGGCATTTGAGGAAGAAACAATCTTACTATCTTGATTAAGAAAAGGATCCTTCAAGACAGCAGGTGTTTGAGAACCTTTGATGATTTTTGAAACCTCTGCTCGATGTGGGCAGTCTTTAGTAAAATGATCCTCGTCACAAATGAGACAAGGATAGTGAGGTTTACGTCTCTCATCAGTAGATTCATTTTTATGTGTTTTCTCTTTTGAGTTTTGTTTGTTTTTCTTCTTCCCCTTCTTTTTACCACCAGATTTTGATTTGTTCGTAGATGATTCTATGACATGGATATCAGCAAGAATTTCAGCGGAAGAGTCTCCTGTTAGGGAATCTGGTAAAGTTATAATAGGAGAAGAATTCTTTGAAGATTTCTTCTTGCTTTTAGTATTAATTGAATCAATCATACCATCAACGGCATGAGACCCTAAAGGAGCTACAGTTATTTGATTGTGTTTCAGAAGGTCAGACATTTTTTCATGTAAAGTACCTGACTACATATAGACGAGGTCAATATACTGAGCCTGACTAATGACTTTCTCTTCAGTAACGACTCTTGCCTTAGCTACATCTTCAGTGATTTTAGATAACAATGATTTAACAAACCATTCTGCTAAAATTTGATCCGGAATGAAAACTTTCACCAAACGCCATCTACGTCGCCATTCATAAATATGATCTGAAATATATGTGGACGTGGATTGTTTTAATGAAGTTAAAAATTTTGTGCCATTGTCATATCTAACAGGAAACTGAAAATGAGTTAAGAAAGAAGTAGCTAACTGACTAAAATTATAAAAAGAGCCTCGTGGTAACTCAATGTACCATTTGGCAGCAAGACCAATCAAAGTTTGTTGAAAAAGACGTAAGCAAATTGAATCATCAATGATGGAATTAGATGCACACCAGACGTGATAAGTCATCACATGATTTGACGGATCTTCTCCTGACTTACCCTCGAACTTTGGGATATCATTAGGTAACTTATTAGGCATTGGCCTCCAATACGGAAGATAGTAAATCGGATCGTTCGTAAGGCGTGACAAATCAGGTAAATCCAAAGTTACAATAAAGGGTAACTGATGGTTAGGGTCACGAAAACCTTGGGTAACAAGACCAGCCCCAGGAGGAGGATATCCAGGATAACCTAGAATTGGATTTGTATTAGGAATATTATAACCTCTTGGGAAACTAGGATTAAGCGGACCAAACTAGGGTTGTTGAGGTTGTTGATAACTATAGCCAGGGTACGGTTGATACTGATAAACTGGATTTTGTACAGTAGGACCAAAATGGTATTGTCCCTATATGGTTGATAAGTGAATTGCAGTTGACTTATGACAACCGTACTTAGACTAGCTTGTCCTGCAGGCATCTAAACCGAAGTCTGAACTGTAGGTCCTGAATGTATTAAAGAGGCTTGAGGAGTTTGCACTGATGCAGGAACAGTAGAAACCAGAGCTACTGATACTCTAGAAACAGGTGTGGTAGGTTGAACAGAAGCTGTAGTAGTTGCAGTAGTAGTTTGAGGCAGAGTTCAAGGTGAACTAGGCCCAGGCTGCTAAACTACACCAGGTGCAAAGGTTTGAACAGTAGGCTGGATAGGTTGTTGGGTTAAACCAGAAACCAAAGGTTGTCTAGGTTGACTTGATAATTGCACATTAGGTTGCATAGTCTACTGATTTTGAGATGGATCTCACACCATAATCATTCCGGGCCATGGACCCATACAAGGTTGTGCATATGGAGGACCATAACCGAGTTGAGAGTAGGGCTGATAAGACACATTTCCAGCTCCTTGTACAAATGGTTGACCAAAAGGTGGTTGGAAACCTTGAGTTGGGTATTGACCTTGAGGTTGATAACCTTGAGGTACGTACTGAAACTGGGGTTAACCTTGAGGTATATATTGAAACTGGGGTTGACCTTGAGATATGTACTAAGTCTGGGGTTGACCTTGAGGTATGTACTATCCCGAAGGTATGTACTATCCTTGAGGTTGCCCCCCAGGCGGTAATTGACTACCTTGAGGTTGCCACCCAGGTGATAATTGACTACCTTGAGGTTGCCCCCCAAGCAGTAACTGACCACCTTGAGGTTGCCCTCCAGGTGGTAACTGACTACCTTGGGGTTGCCCCATAGGCGGTAACTGACTACCTTGAGGTTGTGGATTTGGAATACTACCAGGCATCATAAGAATTTCTTCTACACTCAATGCTTGAGTTCAATTATTACCAGTTGATATCTCATGTTCAATTGGTTGAGGAGATGACCCTGAAAAAGTACTAGTAAGTGACTGGTACCCCGAAGGAACAGAAGGACCGCCATATAAAAAAATTTCCAGTGTTTGAGAAAACATAGATGACTGTCTCGACATATTCAATGGAGGATAATAACCTCTGGGCATCGGATGAAAAGGAATTCAAGGTGGTGAAAAACTAAAACCCGGGTTTTCTAAAAAATTTGTTAATGATACGTAACAAGCGTCATTCCTAAAAGGACTGTAGAATATTGATTCACGCTCCCTAATATCTAAAGTTGGTTATTGTTCAGGAAGAGTTACGTCTTCGTCCAGAGTGACAAGTTCTTCAATAGAAATGAGGCTAGAAGGAAGATTTTGGGTAATGATATTTCCTACCCTGGGTGAACCAGGACCACTAGAAGTTGGAGAAGCAAATCCTGAAGATGGAATAGCAACAGGTTCAGTTTCAGGCTCAGAAATTTCAGGTTCTTCAATTAATTCACTGGTAGGAGAAATACTACCAATAACTTCAGAAAATGAAATTGGTTTAGAAATATACTCTATTGCTTTAACTTGATAATCAGGATGAACAATTAAGGATGACTCTACAACTTCCTTTGATCCAACTCTACTATCACTAGGTGATACAAGAGCTCATAGCCCTTCAAGCTGGCTTGGTGTATACTCACAAGATTGTCTCGGTAATTCAGCCACGATTAAATATTTAATTACTCACACGCAAACAAAGAAAATTTCAATAAAACCACCTAAAGTCTCTAAAGAAACAAACAATTGAATCACATGCCTAAAAAATATAAGAGTTCAAACCACACACAAACAGTAACTTCTCGTACTAAAAACACTAGCTGGTGATGAAATCCAACATCATAGAATTTAATACAAAAAGGGTGGTTGGAACAGTTACCCCCAACAACCTGCTTAATAAAACAGACTGGCACAAGTTTCTTCACAAAACCATCTCGAGTAAAGAGAACCCCCTAGAGAGTCCAAGTGAGTCTAGTTGACGTTTGCTCCAAGTACAGTGAGACGCATCCTTCACTGTCACCTTAGGAAATAATCTTAAGTTTATGGACACTAAGGTTACCAATAGCAACAAATACAACTGGGGGAACAGTCTACGATCCGATCTATGTGCAAGGGAAGAGTAACAAAGCTCAATCCCCTTGAAGGTTTCTTGACATGATCAATCTGAGGTTTACCAACAAGTGACCCCAGGCTCCTCGACAATGGTTAATCCGAGGTTTACCTTTTATAATACGTGCAAATCTTCTATCTTTCCCAATGAAACAAACTTGATTGTCTCAAAGGTTCGGACATGATCTCATGATTGACTCCTTTAAGAGAAGCTTCCTAGAATGTATCAATTACAATTGGATTTATTTCCTACCGTAAGATATAGCTACTTGTTTGTTTTAGCTATCTTGGAGAGTTAATTATTCCCTAATCCAAGATACTATCCTAAGCTATATTTGTGATAAGAGCCCTAGAAAAAAAAAAAAATTGCTAGATCAATTTTAATTAAGCATTATTTTTATGGGTTGTTCTTTAAGTCAATAGGTATGGAAATGAAACTTTGATGGTGTGAAGACTCGATTCCAAAACACTAAAAAAAATGCACCTAAAATGATAAACAATTCGTTTTTCCTTCAATGAATTTCTAGCTAAAAGAAAGAGTTTGAGAATGCAATTCTTTGAGAAACAAATATTTCTTTCAACATGTAAATGAAAACAAAATCTTTTATCTTTTTCAATAAGTGTTACACAAAAAATTGTCACCATGACTTTCTACAGTTTGTGTGATTCCATCACCACTCATACATACCTCCTTTGCAAGTCTTAAGCCTCAGATCTTCATGTCAAGCCTTGAAAATGGGAGAAAGACCTTAAAAATATCTCAAATCTTGGTTTCGCACTTTCTCCTAGCATTGCCTGCGGTACCGCACCCAATGGTCATGTCCCCTGCGAACCTGGCCGCTCTGTATGTTAAGTGATGGCTGTGAACCCCTATAAAAGTTAAAAAGGCATGAGTTCACTCTTAAAAACTCACCTTGGGTCACTTCTGGGCGCTTCTAGAAGGAATATTATGCTAGCAAGTCCGCTCCACCTTGGTTCATCCATTCCATAACTAAGGGAGCTAACTCCATGATATGAGGTTCTTATCCCATTGAAGGAGGAACTTATCCCTTCAATGGTGGACCTGCAACCTCCTCCATTTGCACTATAAATTCAGGCATTGGGCTGGTTGTAGGGGAGGTTGAAAGCTGAAGATTCTTGAGGTTAAATGCTGCTGGAAATTAGACTTCCTTTTTGAGCTTGTGAGAGGATAGATCACATACCTTTCATTTCATTTGGGAAGTGAGTGAGGCTTGTCAAAGTAGAGGAGATTCCTGTTGGACCGTGGAAAGAGCTTGTGCAACATCAAGGCAAAGGTTGTAAGGTTCTTTTATTCATAAAGTTAATACAATCAAGTTTATTTTTCTCAATGAACTGTCTCTAATGGTTTATTTTATGAGTTCCTTGATCTTCATAATGAACATGTTTTATTATAGTATCTATGCAGGTGTTCTTTGATGTGTGTTTGTTTGTGTATGTAGGTTATTAAAAGAGAACTGCTTGAAGCTGTTGGAATAAAGCTGCCACAAACAAGCGTTGGACCGAGGTAGGGTCTATTACACCTCTTAGTTTTCATTTATGAATTGAAACATGTTTAGTGAAAAGTATATTTGCTTGTGCTGCTTGTTGCTATATATCATTTGATACTAGGGAGATCGGTCTTGTCCGCAAGAACGATTTATCCGACCAACAAATTGGCAACTCCGCTGGGGACGGGATTTGATTGTTTAATTTTCCTTTATCTTTGATTTGAAAAACTTGATTTTTGGTTTCTGGTTTTTGCTTGATGTGTGTGGGATTGGGTAGTTTGTAGGTCCTGGATTGATTTTTTGTTTTTTAGAAATTTTTACGAGGACCGCACGTTCTGTTTGAGTTACAGTGTGGACCTGTCTGCACTGTTACTTTACTGCACAGAGCGATACCGCACCTGGTTTCACTGGGTGCCTACGGACCCTATCAAAATTTTTGAAAATCCTAAAATCTTTTCGTCCAGTTTAGTTTAGATTATTTTATAGCTTTTAGTGTCTACCTAGATCTGTATGTGTCCTGTCAAAAAGCCTTGTTTATGAGTTTCTTTCAGCAAATTCTTCATCTCATCAATCTTCATTAAGTTAATTGGGTGTTTTGAGTCTCTTTTTGGAGAAATTCTTAATTTGATTTCCTTTGGTCATTACTTGGAGGTTTGTCTCAGTCTTTTCACAATTTTGCATCTTTTTGCTTTTGTTTTTGCAAAATTGTGTATGAGTGTTAATCTCCTTTGAGTGTTTTTATTTTTTGATCTTTGGAACTCTCACCCAATTTTTTGACTTGCACTTGATTGGTTCTTAGATTACATTAGAATCATCTTGTGTTTGAGAATTCTCTTGCATAGATTACAATTGCATAGTTTACATTCTGAAAAATCAATCATAGATTTAGATCAGTTTTCTTTGATTTGAATTTACATAATTTTATGTTTGTTTTTAACACACAAAAAGAAAAATGAAAACTGTTTTGGAATTGATTTGCATTAGTTTTTCTTGATGAAATTAGTGCATTAGAGAATTTGTTATATTTTCTCTTAGTAATTAATTTTTTGCATTGTTGGAAGTGAATGGAAACTCTCTCCTTACTTTAGTTAGGATTCATCAAATTGAAAAGATTACATTATCATATTCGATTGCATTCAGTTTTGGGTCGGGTCATAACACCATTGGTTTCATATCCATTTACCCTTTTGAGTAATAACAACCTAAATAACACAGCGCTTAATTAAAATTCATCTAGTAATTTTTTCATTTTTAGGGCTCTTTCCACCAATCTAGCTTAGGCTAGTGTCTTGGAATAAGTTTTAGTTAACTCTCCAAGATAGTAAAACAAACAAGTATTCGATCTTGTGATAGGGAGAAATTCCAATTGTTACATCTATGCTCTGGGAAAGCTCCTCTTAAAGGAGGAGCACAAGATCATATCTGAACCAGTGAGGTAATCAATCCTTCCTCATTGGGAATGATAGAAGATATTCACGTATTAAAAATGGTAAACCTTGGATTGACCATTGTCAAGGAGCCTGGGGTCACTCGTTGGTAAACCTTGGATTATGTCAAGGAGCCTTCAAGTGGATTGAGCTTTGTTACTCTGCCCTTGCATGTGTATCAGATCGTAGACTGTTCCCCCAGGTATATTTGTTTCTGTTGGTAACCTTATTAGTGATAGTCTATAGGATTCTTTCCTAAGGTGATGGTGGAGGGAAGATCCCACTGTACCTGGAGCAGACGTCGACTAGACTCACTTGGACTCTCTAGGGGGTTATCTTCACTCGAGACGGTTTTACGAAGAAACTTGTGCCAGTCTGTTTCATTAAGCAGGTTGTCATGGTAACTATTCCAACCGCCATTTCTGTATTGAACTCTGCGACATTGGATTTCATCACCAACTAGTGTTTTCAGTACGGAAAGTTATTGTTTGTGTGCAGTTTGACTCCTAGATTTGATAGCGCGTGTTAATTTGTTTGTTTTTACTTTTAGAGACCATAGGTGTGAATTGTGAATTTTAATTGTTACATGTGAATTGTTAATTGTTAATTTTAGTTTTAAATTGTTAATAAAATTCACTGAAGTTGAATATAATGGCAACTGTTCGAGAATATACCAACCAAGGAACCCCTCTTAACGAGAATCCTAGTACTTTTCCTTGCTTTGGAAATGTTGATGCTCCTTATATGGATACTTTGTCATTACCTGGACTTACAATAGGTTTACCAATATGGTTATTTTCAACTTCGTTGGCCCCAAATACTCCAATTGTTCCACCTCAACCAAATGCTTCACCTCAATAGAGTTCACCATCTCAACATCACCAATATTTTGTTTCTTCGCCTAATATTTCTTCCTCCATTTATTCCTCTTCACTTGGTAAAAGCCTTGACACTAGTAACCAGGTGGCTAAGAAGAAGAAGAAAGGGAAGAAGAAGAAGAAGAAGAAGCAAGATAAGAAAGAAGTCAACCAACCAACCATGGTTGTAAGTGTTAGTTGTGTTGAGGAAACCTCCAACATGCATCGTAAACCCAAATACCCTTGCA